>JAVTVY010005425.1:0-40430 GCA_036873755.1 Hanleya hanleyi
AGTTATACATAAGTATGTCTAAAATCTATCTAAATTCACAGCGTTAAATAATATATTCAATGCGAGTTTTGCTATAAAAAGATGCCAATACTTATAAAATTTTCCCGGACCTACAGATTTAATGTGAAACGTGTTTCATTTTCGTGAATGCATATATAGTGTACAGAATTCTACACAAATTGTGTATCACAGCTACACACTGATTGTAGATGTTCAATTTTGTTACAGCGATGGTACACAGTTTGTGCACTTTTGGTACACAGTTGTTTTCAGAGAGTAGGAATCCTATAACATTGTCGCCGAGGTGACAGCGATGTCCTACGCTAGCTCTCCGGTTAATGCTGTTACAAAAAAGAACTCCCGACGGGTATTGGCGGACGTTATTAGGCGTCCAATCACAGTTGCTGTGTGTGGCATCTGGTTAAATGTTGAAGTTTTTATTTGAATTCAATCTAATTAAAATTAAATCCTATCTGCTCCCCATTTGGATATTTCGCTTGTAGGATCTAACAGGAATGCAGTAACTCGCGTGTTAACCAATCCCGAGAACGCTTCATAGTGCTTTGAAGGGAACATTGGTGACAAAGAATTTTTGGTTGGCTCAGCCGAATTAGCCGACTCGCTGGCCGGGTGTCTTTTCATGTTGCCGCGGTCCCGACATTGTGGCACCATCATACGGGGTAGATATATGGACTGATCTTCGGTGTAAACATTGGGGTAATTGGACACAATGAACCTATCTCCCCTCCCCGACTGCAAATGGATGAGTCCAGATGCGACCATGATGTCATAATGCTTTTAAATATCCATGGTTATGGGCGCCCAGAACACCAAATTCAATTGAAATACGTAAGATCCTATATAGCGACATGTACGATTGGGGAGCATTGATAGGATATTAATTTATTAAGATTGTATTTGAATTCGAACATACAAGCTCTCTTTGCGCCTGCGTGTCATCCCATAATTGCATCGTATGTTCAGGCCGTAGTAAAATAATGGCCTTTCATTGGTCGTATCAGTATAGGTCACGCGGTTTGAGCGGTTCAAGATGAGTGACGTATGTACACATGGATACTGCTTGAAAACACACTCAGTGCTGTATATAATGGAAGAGTTACTTAAGAGTAGTGTCTCAATGTATATGAGGATCTTAAGAATTGCATAAATTCAATAGAAGAACTCCATACAATGTAATAAAACACAATATTTGAAAAATTCTTAAAATAATACAAATAATATTGTTTGATTGTTTTTGTTTTGTTTCTTACCTGTGCAAGTTTGCCTATCCTGTTATTGTCGCGCATACTGCCGGACGTATCTAGCACGATGACCGTTCTCTTACTGCGGTACTTGACAAGTCGAAATGTGGGCAGTGTGGATGAAACATTGCGAGGAGGGTTAGCGTCTTTTTCAAAATCCCCATGCGCATGGAGTACCTGTGAAATATAGAGTACATTCTGCATCATTTGGAACCAAAAAGATAATTCCTTCGATGATGAACTCAAATTAAAATATACAAACTAACTGTAAACAATTAAATTATTCCTACGAAGTAGGCTCTCATTTGCAAATTGTCCGGTAATGAGTGAGTGAGTGTGTGTCAGTCAGTCAATCCATCCGAATCCTTTCGTCTGTAAAATAAGGAGAACTGTTGACATTAGAACCTTGATTTTTGGCATGATGGTGCATTAGAGGACTGTTACCAGCAAGTTCTGAGTTGACCTACTTTTGATGAAAATTTCTGGTGATTTTTGATGAAAATCATTAGTGATTCTCACTTGGGCAGTGCCCATCTTAATATAGGCAGGATTTCAACTGGGGGGAGGGGGGAGGGGGAGAGGGGGGGTCCAAGAGTTCATTTTGCGTTAGTCACACTGCCATGTCTGAGTAAAAATCAAAACAATAATAGTCGCGACAAAAGTTCTGCTAAGACAGGAGAAAACGTCCTCTTGATTCAATTATATCTTACCTCCCATACACTCTTACCATCACAGACACGGTTTTGTGTGGATGGAGATTGACGGTTGTGAAATGTTAGCGGTGAATTAGAATTATTATCACAAAAACGAGCCACCTGGTAAAAAAAAAAAAAAAAGAGAAAAATACAAAGCTGCATGTGAGAAAAGGTTTTCGAGCAATAAACAATCGGATATATGGTAATATATACATGTACATGTCAAATATGAGTCACAGCAAATGTATAACGGTTGAGTTAGACTTGAAATCCTTCGCATATAAACTATTATAAAAACAATTTACACAATTTTTTTGGATAGCTAATACACAGCAAAACGCTATTCGTAATAACGTAATTACTCGGTCTTGTATTGACGAGGTATACCTGCATATATTCATCTTCACCAGCCAAGTCAACTACATCTCAAAGCGCGATGTACAGAGCAACGTGATGTACGTCGACTTGGCTGGAGAAGATGGCATATATATGACGTGCGGGAGCATGATTATGAATGTTTGAATTGATGAAAAACAGAGAATTCATTTTGATTAATATGAGAATAAATGAGGAATGTTATTTCCCTTTATAATATTCCAGAAAGAGTTACGTCCCCAGTCGTGACGTGACGTCGACTATCTCTTTTATCTGCCGGTAGTTGACGTACGACAGGGGAAGTAACTACTTCTTGAATAGTATAAAGAGAAGTAACTCTTCCTCTTTCATTCATTTATTCTCATATTTATCATTATAAATTCTCTATTTCCATCAATTCAAAATATAATCACAGACAGAAGAGAATGTTTTAGATTTCACTTACATGTTCGAGCTGTTGTCTATACATCAGAGAGCCGTATTTGCCACCAGTCACTTCTCTGTCTCTAAAAATACAGTTTCCATCTGGCAGTCCGTTCGAAAATTCGCACCCTGTACGTCCTTTGACAACGTCATAAAAATCTCCTGTTTGATACAAGAAAGAGCAATCACGTTATTGAATTTTAAAAAATTGCATCTTCTGCATACTCATGCAAAGAAGAGTACGGTACAAAAAAAATAAACTATCGCAAATGCCCCGCATGCGTTACAGAGAGCTGTCACTCATTGCCCGGTTGAAATCGACAGCGATTTCCAATAACTTTCAACCAAACACTCTGAAGGCCAACGCAAACGAATTATCCGGTATTAAAACTAAATATTATTCTATATACTACGGCCAAATGATTAACTTCGATTTTAGTGCGAAATTGGAAACAATTGTTGTGGTGACACTAACCTTGTAAAGCCTGTGAACACCTCGTGCCTTCGATCTCTCCATTAGCTGCCGCGTAAAAATGGGGAATCCCCTCCCCCTCCGGGTACTCGTCATATACGCCGTAACGTAAATGTGACCACTCATGAACGATGACCTGGTGAAGTAAAGAACGAATATTTAAATCTGAGTAGTATATAAAGTAGATCTCGATGCCAGTTGACCTTTGACCTACTTCCGGCTGACCTTTGTGACGTTACTTCCGGTAACTTTTGAACCTATGCTTGCTCAGCATGCCGGATAACCATAGTGTGCAGGGTCACAGACCCACTAAGAACCACACCAGTCTGACTCCACATCATAAGCGCTTCAATATGACACCCGACACGGCCCATTTGGACCATGGATGGTCCACCTCCACGCCAAAACGCCAACCCCAGCGAAAGTCGACTAACGGCCCGACACCCTTCTCATCGTATTCTACAGCGAAAGTCGACTAACGGCCTGACACCCTTCTCATCGTATTCTACAGCGTCAGCCGAGTCAAACAAATACCCACACCCTGTAGTTTACTCCAAAAGAACAATTTTCGATGGGTTGCTTCACCATTTGTCCCTTGCTAGACATAGTGCTGGAGATAATGTCGTGGACCAGACCTACAGTATATAAGGTTAATAAGGGTATCTCCTTCCTTTCATATTATGTGAGTGCCGTGGCCAAGATGACTAACGTACCAGCCTCCGGAGCCGTCACTGCAGGTTCGAATCCCGCGCGTGTCATGGGGATTCCCTTCTCTCGCGGCACACACGGCTGACTTGTTATGAATATAACACTGAAGTGACTCGGATGTATTCTTGATGAATTTCCCGCCGGAAATTACTGGGCATTACCGGAGATTACCGAACATTCCCGGACTATCAGGCAGAAGTTACCCCTCGTATTTACAGTGCATTCCGAATTGATGACGTCATGAAAATGTCCAGCACGCATTGATTCGGTAGCCGAAAGTGCATATCGATGCCACTTGACCTTTGACCTACTTCCGATTGACCTTTGTGATGTCACTTCCGCTTCTGTTCACGTGACCTTAGACCGTTGCACCATGGTTATCCGGTATTGTGTGCATGCGCATGGTCAAAGGCTACTTACGGTCACGTGAGCGAAATCAAGTGACGTCGCAAAAGTCAACCCGAAGTAGGTAAAATGTCAGGTGCCATCGAGATCCCCTTTCTCTACTACTTTGTTCTTCAACCAAACAATGCCATATCTGAATGACATCTTTCGACAATTCAACGAATCGTATATTCACAGCCAAAACTGAATATTCAAAAAGAATAACTTCGAAAACCGTAATATATAAACAGATTCCACAATCGGATAAAATTAGCAAATGAACAGTGCCGATTTCTATCTATTTATCTCGAACGAGCACTCAAAACGGCCATTGATCCGCACAAATCGTCAGACATGAGAAGACCAGATAGGCTATTGCTACGGTCCGCCTGAGAATAAGAATTTGAAATGAGTTAGTTTTCTCGTCTTTCACCGACCTATCGTTGGAAAGCGCGAGATATTGCTAGCGGTAATATTTTGGCATTAGCCGATCGCGGCTTCTAATACGACTGAGACCGTAGATTGCATTATAAATCTTAACGAACTTTACTTCTGTCGAATCGTTGATTTTTTTTTCATAATTTAAAAAGAAATATTGCAGTCTTGAAGTGACATATTTTGAAACTATAAACGTACAATTGATATATTTATTATTTTCTATTCCACTTAAGTACGTATATATCGCTCTGCCTAGAAAAAATGACTATAAACAAGCCATTATTTTGTGAGGAATGTAGAACGCAGATAGTATATTTGTTCTGTCTGACAATAACATAAACGAAAAGTGAATCAGTTGTTTTCAAATTCGTGACGGTCACAAAATATTATTCAAACATCCAATTGAGGATAATACCAGTTTTTGGTTTCGCTTCCTGTTTTAACATTTCTGAGATTCTGTCGATAGGAAGGTCAAAGGTTGCATATCTGACTATTCCTGACCCTTTACAGTATCGTGATGCACTCCTTGCCGTATTAGTGTAGGATGGGGCCACTTTGAAACTTTCCCCCATATATTAAGTATAGGAGAACTGCTGGTGCCTGAAATTAGTGGGGCGTGAAAACAACGGGATTACAGCATATCCGGACTTCGCCACTGAACTTCAATCTGTGTCTTGATTTATAAGGATCAGGATGAAAATCAAGTTGTAATCAAGTTTTGCAATCGGAAAGGTCCACCAATCCGCCTTTCTCAATATAATTCTTAGACAAAGGATTCGCGCCGGCGGACTGACGGATACACTGACGTGTGACTCCCCGGTTAAATATGTGGCTCGTACTATCCCTTTTTTCTGTATGGCTACATTATGGAGAATTGTCAGTGATAACTGGACTGTTTTCGACCTGAAGTTGCCAAAATTATCATCCATGTAAGCATAATGGTCCTTTACTGGAATAGTACGATAACATATTTACATCAGTTATCTGCAGTTAAAACTCTGCCCCGTGCTGTAGACATGGGAGAGAGAGAGCAAAATTACGAACAACGAATCCATGCCGCTGGTATGGGAGAAAATCTATTATCTATGAATTAACCTTCAATAATATCGGGAGTCCGGAATTGGATTGTGCTTCGAAAGAGAACTACATTCTCTACAATGTCTTCAGAGATGGGGTAGAGGAAAATGATGATAAATGATGATAATGAAGTTCAAATAAAAGTCATTACAGTCTCCAATACCTTTTCGTAAGAGCCAAACTCCTCAGCAATACTGTCAACTGTTAAGTATTGAGGAGTCAAATGCATGTAGTGTCCGAGGTGACCACATGGCGTTGTTTTGACCACGAACGGCTTGTGTCCATGGTCAAATCTGGGATCTGGTGAGTCCACAACGATGTCACTAATGTCCATAGTCTCTTTGGTGGCCGCAATATAGTCCGCATTATCTGACCACGTCTTAGGTATTAATATGGTGATATCTTTCAGGAATGCCCGGTTACTGAAAATAGAAAATATATGTCATAGTACATGAGCAGTGTGACTAACGTCAGAAGACCGACGAAGTAGTGTTTGATATGATTCAAGTGTGTAGTTGACCACCTGAGACATATTTTGCCAATTTTGAGGTTTATAGGTCACCTATAATTAGGTCTGCCCAAGGGGTGGGGAAATCCTCTCGAGTGCATAGGTTGAATAAGTGTAGCATCATGTTAGCTTCCAGAATATATGGAGATTGGGGGATTCCATCCAACGATAACCATTCTCAGATGGTCTGAATCTCGAATGGACCAGGCTTCCTGGTATTAGGGAACCTTCAAAAGACACAAGGAAACATACAACCAAGGGTTCCCGATGGACATGACAGCGCATTCGCTGAGCCATCAATAAATAACAAAAATAATTATAAATCAAATTTTCATCAGAATTCGGTCAGCTCAGAACTTGCGGGTAGCAGTCCCCTAATGCACGTTCATGCCAAGTATCAAGGTTCTAATGTCAACGGTTCTCCTTATTTTGCCGACGAAAGGATTCGGATGGACTGACTCACTCATTCACTGACTCACTCATTACCGGACAATTTGCAAATGAGAGCCTACTTAGGAATAAGGGTCGTATATATACACATAACTTACTGCATATCATGCAATGTGATACATACATAATACACATGTCATTATTGTCTCATTATCAAACTTATTTCCTGTCATTTTCTCTCATTTCCGATATTATATACCATTTAGACAGACGGCATAAGTGAGAACATGAACCTTGCAAAGGCCAAAAACTAGGCCTTGGTTTTATTCCAATAGGGTCTGGATTGAGGAACAAACAATCATATTGATTTTTAATATGTTTCTCTTCCGCAACCAGATGCAAGTGTGAGTCAAGTTTGGGGTTCATTCTTGAGATAGCATAATGTGGTAACGAGAAAGTAAATGGACGGACGAACGTACATGATAGTACGTACATATGACAAACTATTTCAGCCTCACTGAATATCATATCAGCTTATTAATAAACCAGGTTAAGCGAGCAGGTGATTTTAATAATTAACTTTGATACATGTATCACTTACACAATAAGAAGATAATGGCCAGGAATGTAATTGTCTCTTCCTGCCAAATTTAATGACACCTTATCTGATAGTTTTTTTTAATCTAGATTAATAACAAATTATTCATGTATATGACCATCGTCTCTACCCACGTTCACTCATGTATCTAAAGCGTACATCTGCGATAGCTACCATATGATAAGATTGTAAAGGACATGCAGGCTTATTATGAATGTTTGACAACTATACATGCTTCAAATATTTTGGGAGTCCTTGTTAGTTTTAAGCCACTAATAGATTTTGGTGATTTGGTGATGTCTGAAGGGGGGGGGGGGGGGGGCTTAATGTCACACTCAAATTAGTTTGTTTGTCTCATATGGTGACAGTCAGTTTGCTGGGTGGAGGAAGCCGGAGAACCCGGAGAGAACCACCGCCCTTCGGCAAGTAATTGACAAACTTTCAGACATGGACCAGCTGGGCTCCACATGAAGAGGTTGAAGACCAGACATCATTACCATAAAAAGAAGAATGTCCATCACCCATTTTCTGAATGTGTAAGGCTGAAAATAGGGTCTATAAATAACACTCCTTCAGAGATAGCAAACTAAATGTCTGGAGGACAAATAAATTTTTAATAAATTAATTTATTTTTTAATCTAGGTAATTTAGAGGGTATATGGTTACTATATATGGTATTGCGGGTCATCAGTATCGGATGATACTACCAAACGACCATGAGACCTTAGAGATTTTAGCTATGTAAGCTCCAGGATGGGACATTTATATAATGGTTGCGACATCAGAATATGACATATTATCAAGAGTCCCTAACCATAATCGTGATGATAATCGTTATAATAAATGCTTTACTTAATAAATAACTCCAAAACTCCGCATTTCTGTTAAACATAATACAAACATATCAAATTACATATCGGTAATTAATGTTACATCAACCTGGGACCATACTCTATCCCTGCGTCAGCGACACCGGTGTTTTAACGAAATATATACACATATGTATATGCATTTATAGCAGAAAACCAGAAAATCGCACTTACTTGGTCACGTCGTATAAATACGCCGAAGCCTTGGTAAAAACCTCTTTAATTCTCTCCAATAAATTAGAGTCTTCAGGAACATTGTCTCCTATTGCTATCAAAATTTGATGGTATTCGTTATTTCTCAAATAGATCGAACCACGACCACAACTTTGGACGCACGACAAATGTCCGGTGAATAACCCAACCATCGCCACCGACACACACACATTCAGAAGCCATGAACCTAACATTGTCTCTTCCGTTTTTTGGCTGTGGTCGTTGGCGATAATTAATACACAACTTGTGGTCAGACAAAATGTGCAGTCACGCTTTTATATCTCTGTCGCACGAAATGAAGTGTCCTGGTAGCATAATAGATTCTAGGAACAGTATACGGTTGATTAAGAGCAAAAAAAAACGGTATCGCAGAAGTCAAAGTGTCAAGGGTAGCGCCTGCCAGGTAGCACGAAGGACCTCTGAACACCACGCCCGAACGAATGCCGACCCTCGCCTTCCTATCGGATTGTGGTCACCACTTATCCGCGTTATGCGACAATCGCTAACAGCAAACATTCCATGGCTATCTCATGCTGATGTGTGGGTATTATGATATATGGTATATCAAATTTTGACAAAATCCTGTAGGCGTATAGGCAGTTTACGTCCGTCGCTGAAACGGGCCCTTATACCGTCGTTTCAAGTACCGGTATCTGTAATATCAAACAGCGGATACTGCATGGGACGTTAGCAAGTGCACCTGTGCCTAGCCTACTGTAAGAGTATCTAGTCTATTTAACTCTAGAAAAGATTTCAAATCCATTCAAAACATGTTCTTACGGAAAGGAAAATCACCTAAGAACGAGTTCTGGTTCTCACTTCATGAGAAACTCAGTGGGTATGTGCATTCTGCTATTATAATATACTCAGCATTCGGTTCATTCTTAAAAGCTCAGTGGGCGAACGACGTGAAGTCCTGTCCGATCACGGTCCAGCGATTTTCAATGAAATATCAAACAGAGTGGCGTAATCTGTAAATCCAATCCTGTTATGCCTGATGTCGCTAATAAAGGATCCGTGCGACGCGCGTAGTGTTATAAAAACACATGTATCTTCACTCACCACCGCAATGTCAAAAAAAGGACCTGATATTGAATATAGACTAATGACGCATAATAGCCGGCATATAATAGCATGTGGTTTTTGAAAGCTCGTGTCGTGTGTGGTAGCATCTATTAATGTAGGCCTACGCTTGCATGAATCAGAGGGATTCCCCGAAATTAATGGAGCAATTAAGTAGTTGACATTATGCTTATACACGAATCTATTACATGTAGAATAATGCTGGAGGTATTAGAAAAATTCTAAAAAAGGTAATATTTGCAGATGTTTATATACCCAACTTTCGTGTTACTCATCCTCGTGGCATCAGATTGTATATTTCCTACTGTCTGGTGTGACACGAACAGTTGAGATGGTTACAAACTCTGACGTTGGGAGAACGTGTTCATTGGCGTGGAGTTGACACAGTAATGCGAGTTTGATTCTTCGAAAATGACATAACATCGAAACCATTAGCAATCAACGAATAGTATGCTGATATATAAAATTAATATGCTCTATCACAACTGCCTTCTTGATTGAACACGTAGGGTGGCGTATCCTCAAACTGAGTCCACTATGTTATACATTAAACAGAACGAGTCAAGCTATCATGATTGTGAAAACCCCGACATGCTATCATTCAGCGTCCCCCAGCCCGAACTCCCTCTCTCAAGTGAATGACAGCCCTTTTATCTGCGGTATCTGGTAAAGAAACGTACTCTTGTGAACATCAGGGTTGGCTGATTGATTGCCTGACTGACTGACTGACTAGACTGACTAACTGACTGACCCACGTAGTTGGCGCGTTCACATTTGAACAGAGTTATCTCCACTTGAAATTATGCAAATTCCGAATGTCAACGGGCCAACTTTTAGCCCTGCCTTTTCTTCGCCTTAATCTGCGGTTAATGTTAATTGACCTTTTGTGACGTCATTTTCGGTTGACGTCTTCTGAAGGTAAATGAAAAAATGACAGAAACCGGAACAAGGTTGAGATATATCCGGTCTGCGAAAAAAAAAAAAAATTGTCTCTGCTTCGGTAACATCCGGTAGAAGTTCAAAGGTCATTTTTGGTCTCGTGACTATGACATCACTGCGGTCAAAGTTCAATATGCAGGTTAATATGCATTCTGTATGAACATGCGCCCCGTGGGGCTTCCGGGGTTGACCTGGGGTGTCGTCGTGCACAGTTCAGGTCATGGTAAAAATATGCCTCAGCTCCTCAGACAGCTTGTCGTTGGAAGCGACTAACTGGGGCACACGTGGCGTTCCCGGGTTCGAACATGACCGAAGACGAACACAACACAAAATTGCGGCTTCTGATTGGACAAGAGCAGCCGACGATGCGTCTGATGCACGGACGTGAATTGTTAACACACCCAACGCGGCTGCCCCCAACGTGAGGCCCAGATGTTAAAAGAAATAGGACACTACCCGTGGATCGTAGGTGAGAAAAGGAATAGGACCCAAACGTCGTGAAATGACTGAAATAATGTTGAAAGCGACGTTAAATCATATTCACCCACTTACTCACTCACTCACTCACTCACTATATGAACATGAACATGTCGGAGTTTGTCTGGGCATTCAAGTGCAGTCATAAATTCGGGGAAAACAAGTATCAACATATTAGCTATACGTCACCATAGGGTTCTGACACTATCTTCAGCACTATCATGTTATAGTGCCTCTCATATAATGTCAAATTGTAATATGACGGTCACGACATCCGTCGATCGTCGGTACAGGTCAAGGCGAATTCCTTGGGAAAACCGAACATCTCAGCATTACGTCCAAAGTGCATTTTGGGATTTGGGAGGCATGTAAATCTCGGAATTAGAAAAGAATCTGGACATATCGCCAAACATGAAACCAAGGGGTTTTTTCTTGTGGAGCAAGAATTTGGTAGTGTGTGGAAAGTGTGCGAAGTTGGTAGTGTGTGGAAATTTAATCGCTCTGTCTCACGTATGCGCACTCGATGGGAAGACCTCGGTGAGAGATTTGAGGGTATAAGTGAGCTATCGTGTGCTCCAAATGAGTCGTACAGGGTAACATTTTGAAGCTCTCATGGGATAGAGTCAGGCTGTGGTGGAAGTCACGCCAATCAGCGCATGCGCAGACGGAAATAGTAGAAAGGGACGTTCGGATTGGAGTTTTAGGGTGGCTTTTCAATTTTTTGTTGAGCAAAGTACAGAGTTTGGATATTTAATCGATCTGTCTCACTTTCAATCTGTATACCAAGGCTTGGGTGTTTTTATTGAAAGTCCCGTCAATCTTTGTATGCGCAGTCGGACAGTAGTAGAGAAAGGGCATTTGAGGTGGCAGTTTGGGATATAGATGAGCTATTCTGGCTCTCAATGGGTCGAGAGGGTGGGGGAGCGCGCTAGAGGTTGAGTCAGACTGGGGTGGTTTTGACCACTGACGTCAACCTGTGCATACACAGTTGGGAAATAGTATTAAATTCCACACACTTGCTCGTCTCATCTGTGTTTTTTAATACTACTCTACAGGCTTCACATCTTGAAGTAAAGGAAATACCCGCAGTTGTAACGCGGTGGCATCTTCCACGCTGGCCTTAAAGTTTTGACAGTTTAACGCAGGGAGCACCCCCCTCTCACACACACATATACCTATCTCTTAATGTCATAATTCCATGACGCTAGCGTATTGCATATCACATTTTATTATCTCCTCCATCACATCACAATCACGTTGGGGGCAGCCGCGTTGGGTGTGTTAACAATTCACGTCCGTGCATCAGACGCATCGTCGGCTGCTCTTGTTCAATCAGAAGCCGCAATTTTGTGTTGTGTTCGTCTTCGGTCATGTTCGCTCCTGTCCGTTTGACGTACTCTTGGTCGTTCTTGTTTAATCAGAATCCGCCATTGTCCGTTAGACGTATCCTTAAAAGTCTACGGGCAGTCCAGGATCCTATAACGGCAACTTGTCCTGAAACAGCTGTTTGCGTATTTAGACCACATTTTCAGGGCATCTGTGAGTGGTAACTCAATATCCTCTTCCAAGTGATACTTATCCTATGCGTGGGAATAATCGGTCCAAGTTTTCAAAAGTTATTGTAAGGAAGCACTTTTTTAACTTAGCCCCAGGTGGCGCCACTCATACAAGAACCGACACACAAAACAAAGCAAAAAAAAATCTCACATCAGAGCTTGAGGCAAGGTCTCCATATACCAAATGTGGAAAGAATCCTTCAAGTTTTTTTTTCAAATTTCACCCCCCGAGACACGAAAAGCAATCCCAAGCAAGATTGTTAGGCAAGGGATCTAAAAAAAATCTAGCTGTCTTTTCAGGAATTATTGTCAGGAAATTATATTTTATCTTTGCCCCCAGGTGGAAGCAACTATAGGTGGATCGGCACAAATAACAATCACGTGACCTTGACCTGTATGATGTGGCACTGAGATATCCTTGAATCAATGTCATTGGTTTTAAAATCTGCAAGGTCAGTGTCTCTGTGAAATTCATTTGTAGGAGAATGTATATACATGTACATGTTCCAGGTCCTAAAATCATGACTGAATGGCATGGCTGTAAACCAGGCACTGAATGTGCTTTAGATGCAAATGACTTCAGAGGTCGTACATGACTCTTTGACCCCCAACAGTGACATTTCTGAGTCATGGCTGTGAACCAGTCACTGATGTGCTATCTAGGCCAATGAGAATATCGAAATTGGAACCCTGACTGAGACAGCCAATTTACCATAGTCCAGGTGGAAAATTTGCATATATGAGAAACTGTAGACAAGATATAAGTATCCAGTTTCCGGCAGAGCTGAAAAACAATAGGTGTCTTTCCCCCAGACAGGAGCAATATGCACAACAAATATGAAGTTGACTGACGAAGGCATTCGGAAGTTTTCCGACGGAAGTTTGAGAAAAAGGAAAATTTGCATAGAAGTGAAATTGTAGATAAAGACCCAGTTCCCTGTTTCGAACGGAGCTGAGTAAAAGCAGGTGTCTTCCCCTAGACAGGAGCACTATATACCACAAATTTAGAGTTGATTGACAAAGGCATTCAAAAGTTATGCGACGGAAAAGTACAGTGGGGAAAAAGAAGGTTTGACACCGAACCTTGCAAAATTGCAATTCGGGACTGTAGCATTTAACTCCATTTATACTAGATTTACAATTTCCAAATGTAGGTTGTCTCACACTTTTAGTTCTTCATTAACTGGACAGTTTACTCTGTTAATTCATATGTTAACTTCAGTTGTTCTACAACTGATTGTGTTTATCTGGTTTCCTGTAGGAAGTTTTGTCAACATTACGTTGGCAATACGACCCGACGACTACATCTTTGGGTGAATGGACACAGAACATCTGTACGGAAAAGCGGCTGCTTATAGAAAAACACTTTTCTGGCCCCGACCATAGCTGGAATTTTAGTATCCATATCATAGACATTATCTACCCAGCTGCTAGGGACTCCTATCTTAGATTTGATAGATACATTCTGGACAGGAAATTGTTCTTGATGCTGGAACTTGGTTCAGTGTCCCTGTGCGGTTTAAATGATAATGTAAAAGGTTCGGCAATGCAAAAAACTGCTGACCAAGCAGAAATATCCAATATCACATAACTATTTAAACACACGAACGGCTACACCGCAGCCATGGTCGGAGAAAGTTTAACCCATAAAACTTCATTCACTTTGCGTACACTACTGTATACACACTATCTCTCAGAAAAGGTCCAGCAGATTGTGTCATCCGAATATAAACTAGCATCAATCATAATTAAAATAGGTCAAGCTATAGCTTATCTTGGATTATATCACCCACTGAGTGAAAATAATCGAAACACTCTCAAGATCGGCTATTCTTGAAACTTCTGTATTCGGATAAAGCACTGGACATAATAAACATGCCCAAAATTCTAAATGGCCCGGAGGTTCGCAATGCTGTACCTAATCACGGAACCGCCGTGTATTTCTTACCAGTACACTCTATGCATAGCAAGTAGTATTTTTAGTTACTCGAAAGCCATCAAGGAGTTTGACTGAAACGAATACGTGTGACTGTGAGTCGCCAAAAGCCATCTATTAACCATGTAGACATATTGTGAATGATAGCCTTGATATAGTGTGCAATATGCTCATGATGACGAGACCAAAATATAGACTATCAATCTCGTAGCTGACCAAAGGATAAATATCGTAAACTGACGGCAAAATACGATCGTAGCGTGCAAGGTTTCTGGCACTACGTTTCGTAACTTAAACAAGGGCTACTCGGGCCGTTTGGATATCATGCGTTTTACATGTCCATGGTGTGCAAATGAACAGTCACAATCAAAGAGTGTTTGCGACAGAAAACTGCTTGAAAAATTTTGATAAATGGTCAGTGATAGGGATTTTGTGTAAAGGACAGCATCAGGTCTTGCTGAAATCATTGAAGACTGTTGACCGCTTCTCTCTTGTAAGCAAAACCTCTTGTGTGTGTGGGGTTTTTTTTTATATTTTTATTTCGTTACATCTGGAATTAAAACTTGGAACTATCATTCAAAATAGGTATTTCGATTTTGACGCGGAAATTGTTTTACGGACGATCTTATTGAATTTCGGATCTGACGCTTTCTATGCAAATAAGATCAAATATGCTATGTTACAAAGCCTGTTTCTGTTTCTAAAGTTCATAAGGGAGGAGGCAGGCTATATAGATCTAAATGATAGAAGGCATATAAGTGGTCTAGCATTCCGAGAGTACTAAATTGCCTTCAGATATATTCATTCAGATATCATATCAGAACACCAGAGCAAGCAAACGCGTCAAGTGGCATACACTTAACAAAAATAAAATATGAAGATCCTACCGTACCGCGAAGGCTGTCGTTGAAATTACCCGTGAGATCAAATGTCATATTTATACACTCAGGTGAAGGTGCATGGATAGTCGATAAGTCTTTATCTGGATTCTGTACATTCGTTATCATGTTCGATCTCGCTTACCTTGAATACAGGACATGAAATCGGATATACCAGTGGTATCACTTGCCTAATTCTTGCTGGCAATTTTGAGGCCTTTATCATGTCTACAGGATACATAGCGTACCGTAGTCCTCATTGGCTGACCGATAACCAATGGTAAATTGTTGGTAATTTAATCGCGCTGTCGTGTCTAAACTCAAGGTTAAGATGGGCGCTGACCGGCGTGAACGACGTTAAGGTGAGTGTTGACGGGCGTTGATGGGTGTCAACGCAATGTGGACTAGCATTTGTTCTGCGCTCTTCGAGATTCATGTTGGGGGGAAAGGGTTTCGACAGATGAGGAGGAGGAGGAGGAAGTGGCGTCATCAAACCAAGGTGCAAGAGGACGAACAAGTTGAAGGGTTCTGTGTGCGCAAAGTGCACGATTTCGGAGTAAGGGTGAGTGAATATGATTTAACGTCGCTTTCAACACTATTTTAGTCATATCACAACGTTTGGTTTCTATTCATTTCACTCCCGGAGACCACACGAGTAGGAACCTATTCCTTTTAATACCACGGGTGATTTTGGAGTAAAAGCAGTTTAGGTGCGGAATTAGGCATGCAAGGATATTCATCAATCAGAATAATGTAAACACCCGTCACATGACTACGATTTGTAAAGAAAAATCGACCATGTCTGACCACGTGACGTAATAATAATACTTCCCAGAATACCGGTAGAGAATAGTAAACCCGCTCGAGAGCATTTGTACGCTTAAAAGATGGATGATCAGGAGGAGACGGGGGATGGGGGGGGGGGGGGGATGCCGCACTCAAGTTTGTTTCACTCATATGTTGAAAGCCACCAACAGTCGGCGAGTAATAGGCAAACATTCACAAATGCACCAGCGGGACTCGAGCGGTGTGATATGGAAAGCCGTCAGTGTCATAACCTCTGGTTTTCCACACGTGGTAATTCGATTTTCCACGTGTGGAAAATCCAGCCAATGGTTTGACTTGTAATTACCACGTGTGGATATTTCGACCAATTACTTAACTTGGAAATACCACACGTGGAAATTATTTACCACGTGTGGAAAATATCCACCAATGATAGAACTGGGTATACCACGTGTGGAAATTATTTACCACACGTCGTATTTATCACCCAATCATTGAATTCGGAAATACGACGCGTGGTAAATAATTTCCACGCGTGGTATTTCGCTGGTTTTTTTACACGTGGTAATTCTCTTTACCACACGTGGTAATTCTATTTTCGAATCTACCAATCAAAACAATCGTTACAGAAAGCAGATACACGCACTTTGACCCTGTCTTATCTGTCGTACGGTCGTCGACCTACATGTATATGACTCAGCCTCAGGTGGAACTCCTGCACTGCTCAACAAAAAACTTATTAAAGTTTGCTACACGTACCTGTATTTTATGAAATTGACAGTGTCCTGTTGCAGATTGTCTGATCCAGCTAGACGAACACATTCGGAGAACTGGTACTTGAACCGCCGCAAACTGTGAAGGGACCAGCTTTCTTTGTTAAGCTCTCATTCATTGACTGGGTAAAATAAAATTTCGACGCGGGGATAAATGGGAATACCACGTGTGGATATTATTTACCACGCGTCGTATTTCCGAATTCAATGATTGGTTGATAAATACGACGTGTGGTAGATAATTTCCACACGTGGTATTCCCAGTTCTATCATTGGTGGATATTTTCCACACGTGGTGAATAATTTCCACGTGTGGTATTTCCAAGTTGAGTAATTGGTTGAAATATCCACACGTGGTAATTACAAGTCAAACCATTTGCTGTATTTTCCACGCGTGGATAATAGAATTTCTACGCGTGGAAAATCGAATTACCACGTGTGGAAAAGCAGAGGTTATGACACTGATGGCTTTCCATAGTGTGGGTCCAGCGATCACCAGCGAAATGCGTTAGGCCACTCGGCCACCGAGGGCCCCTGGATAGTCAGGAGAAGGTCAGGAACGACTAGCGGATGGGGCCTGTATAACACGTGTATGTGCTGCGGGGAAGCCTTTGCTCATCTATAGGCTAAAAAAGGGAGAAATTTCTAAAATTTGTCGCTCAATAGCTTCGGTTACTGTTTGAAGTGAAAATTTGACCAATTACATTTCCACCCTTTTACGACCCCAATATTTAGTCACCTCAAGATGCAGAAAGAGAGACGTATTCTGGAGATATGCCTTTGTCGCGAGGTCATGCATCATTTGTTCGAGATAATTAGCGTGGAAAGTTTTGGGTTTCTAGTTAGACGGTAACACACATATTTAGGGGACAGCAGAATCTACCTTCACCTGCTCAGGCTATCTCAAATCACCCAATCCAGATTTAGAGATAGCTTCATGTTTTGTATTGCGGCTGGTGTTGATTTCAATAGTTTACATTACAACATCGTAAACTTGCCTAGCGTCATGAAAACATAAAATATATATATATATGTATGTACATTGATTCTGACGTGATTTTCAAAAATACCTTTCACTTCCGGACACAATTTATAACACAATGCGTATAATTCCTTCTTTTCTCTTCTCTTAGTAGATTTTAGTAGAAATCCAGCAGATCCTGGACATTACTCGAATACATGGATATCTAGTATTAGAGTATTGTCCTATTAGCTGTCGACCTTGGAGCGCGTACTCTAACCTCCACTCACTGGCCCGGAAAGCCTGAGATGGATCAATCTAGTTACAATTAAAGCCTGCTCCCCCATTTGCATATGTCGCTTGTAGGATCTAACAGGCTTGCAGTAACTCGAGTGTCAACCAATCCTGAGAACGCTTCATGGTGCCTTGAAGCAGGGACCATAAAATAAAGGGGACTGGTGATCGGATTAATGTCTTTGAAGGCATGTTCCTTGCGCCCAGATAAGCAGTGATAAGATCCGGGGGGCCGTAGTGCACTTTACCGGCAGGCGAACGCCGTAGCGTAGCCGTTTTCTAGCTGGCATGATTTCCCCTCGCGGGCTATATTTTTAGATAGGGGTTACAAAAATAAGCAAAATTCAAACCCGATTCACGGACCTAAACACGTTTTGATAATGCAAAATCAAACCATGCACTGATATAATAATATATTTTTTAAAAAACGTCACAAATTCAAAATTGGATTTCAACTTTTAGATTTTAGTAGTTAGATTTTGAAAGAAGTAGGAGAAAGTAAAAAATTTATCCCGAAACAAAAAGCAAATCAACACATTCAAAATTCTTTAAAATCGGTAATTTTAACTTTTTCTCGTCCACTTTTGTAGCAATGCACGCAGAAATATACATTGCAGAGAACTGACTGAAAAATTACTGAGAATTCTGTACTGTTTTCCCTGTATTAGATTCCGAGTTTGTGAAGGGAACGAAACAAAATCTTAACAATAACCTGGTTTTAGCGGTGAGCAACGACGACGTACAAACACTATAAATTTTTGTAAATAATACATCTTTGTGAACGATAATAGAACATAACGTACCTGTGAATATTCTTTGTGGGTTACTGGTATGGAATAGTAACACAACGCAGCTCTTTTCTTACACAGAGATAAGTTATTAGGACTTTTCCTTTTCACACCGCGGACTTTTTCCCGGGAGTTCAATATGGCGCTGGCTTAGTTGACGTCACCGGGGGCTCAATGCCCAAAGCGAGCCTCGTGAGGCTCGTGAGGGGATTAGTTTTTTAAGTTTACCGGCTATTTCATAACCAGTTAATGCATGATCTGTGGTTTTACAGCCAAATCTAGGGACAACAAAGTGTCTAGACCCAGTGGTACACAGGTATTGCCAATAGTTCCTTAAATGATAGAAGACGGATAGTGGAACTTATAAAATACGAAACAAGTATGTTCTCGGGTCATCTGATTTTATTTCGTTAAAGTGTGCACATTTATTATCTCATGTTATTCATATCGACATACACATACTTCAGCCTGTGAGTAACCGGACCTTATTTATGACAGATTTATGAAATTAAACATCTCCCAAAAGGGCTTCTTGTAGCTACAAAAACAAATTCATAAAACCATGTAGGTCTTGCCTAAATGGGGGCATTCACCATGTATTTTATATAAAAATCACCCTTTCACAGATAAATAACAGACGTCATAATTTTCCTTGTCAAGTACACAATTAGTATCTTGAGAAGAGAAGACATCAAATAAGAAGCTGCATAATATAATAAGCCTCATATATTTGTTTGCTCAAGTTTAGCCTACAGACAGGCTAACAATATGTCAGTGTGACAAAACGATTAGACACCAATGCTTAAATAATCACGAATGATCTTTGAATCCAGCAAGCCAAATATTTAAAAACTTTCCGACGGATCTAACTGAATCAATCTCTACAAGCTGTCTTGTATCGCATCACGACTTCCCCGGCTCATTGTTTTCCCGAAATAACGTTTTCCAGATATGATTTCCAGGAATGATATATAGAGGATTTTCATAATCATTTTGTATTTTCAGGCAGGAACTAATGTACTTTTGGTTTTACTAAGGCATGCAATAGCAATTCTCATGGATGTAACGTTGTGAATAAAACAATTACATTTCCATAACCCCCAGTTGTCTGTATCACGCTATCAAATATTATTCAAATATGAGATTATATTTGCTATTTGGTGAATGCTCCGCTAATAAAATTCATATGTTTGATTAAATTTGTCAATGTAGAATAACTTTGCTCATATATTAATGAGCCACCGTTCTATACAGTAGAGAATATATGGTGAATAGTATTGTTACATTTAATTTCCTGCGAAGTACATATCTCACAGTATGAAATATAACCGAAATATTTATCAGCTCACGTGCTGTATATTCAAAGTCTGCAAATTAATCGGTTTAACTTGCACCTGATGTCCCAGTGTGGCATATATAATTGCATACAATATAATTATTTGCATATCTCTGTACAAGCTGCAATATCTAATGTCCAAATACGATAAATATAATAGCAAATGTATGGCGCATATCAGTGAAATATATGGCAAATGTTGCACAGTTACAAACGCTGTCGAATAATGAAGCAACGATATTTATTTACTACAGTAGGTAATACAATATCATACCATATATGTTCTGTGTTGACTTGTCGTTGAAATACATTTGTCTATATTTGTCTGTCCATTGAAACACCATACGTACACCAGGGCCCTGATGTGTATGTTAAATGCATGCAAATTATATCCACATATGTTTATATTTGCAAATATAACATTTATATTCACCTTATAGGGAGTTATGCCGACTGTTCAGAAAGTGATGTGCTTCATCCAAGTTCCACTATAAAAATATATGTTTCAAATCACTAGGGCCTATTTGTCCACAAAAATAATTTTAGACCCATTTCGCTTGGCATTACTTTCACAAAAACGCAAGTAAATATGGCATAGTAACGTGTTCAAAGCGACACATCTATTGTCTGGCCTGGATGTTCTTTTTTCGGCCAAGTTGTCCATGATACTGGCGAGACATGGTGACAATATCGTCTTATCACTGGGTATGCCTCTGTCCAAATGATCCCAAAGGATATTGCAGCAATATACTCTCATCTCGCACTTCGATTTTCGTTTCATTTGAACGCCCTTGAGATCCAGTGTCGTTGTTGTTGTTCACTAGTCAATCGGCTCACGCGTGTCATCTTCTGTATTCGTCCGAGTGCGAATGCCAAGGTTGAGTTGATAGATATCGCCGTTGGTGACAGCCTTACAAGTTGCCAATTCATCTTCTGCATGAGAGTGCCAAAATATGAAAAACAGGTAAATATTAGAAAAGTTATTACAAAAATACATCGTGTTAACAAGCAACTGTTAAGCTTCACTTTGAAATCTCTTGACTTTAGAAGCGAACCAAAATTTTCCAAACTTAAGTCAACTTCTTCAATTAGGAACGAAATTCTAAAACCAGTCAGGGTCCGCATTTGACAGTTATTGATCAGTTAATGGGCAATGCCATTTGTTAAGGTTACCACTGCATTACAACACATATAAGGGAGGGAGGAAGAGGTGCCGACATACTGGCAGAGCCACATGACTTCACAGTATAGTCTTCTGGTTAACCTATTCTACAGCACATACCAAGAATCTAGCGATTCGTGATATGTGTTGTATCTCAGGTACGCTTTTATTGTACCTGTTCATGTGGCAACTTGGATGACATGACCACACGGCCCCTAGCACCGGCATAAGCGGTATTAGATACAAATCTAGAGAGCTATGATGGAAATGCTCTGACATCTCGTATATTGGTAATTGGTGAGCTGTGTCGCTGTGACAACTCATACACTGCGGATTGGTGAGCTGTATCGTCGTCAGATGGCATTGAAACGCAAAAGACTAGTCTGTAAGGCCCGATGTCGACCCAGCATCAACTTCCCACAAATGCCAACATATATCAAAGACCAAAAGGTCTGTATAGGGGTCTGTATAGGTCTGCATGGCTGTTCATCTCGCACAAATCATCTCCTACATATATAGTCCTTCCGTGTTAGACTTTCACTGGTTAGCTGATGGACATCGTTATGCTAAGTTTCACTTTGAAATCTCTAGACTTTAGAAGCGAACCAAAACGTTCCAAACTTAAGGCAAATTCTTCATTTTATAGCGGAATTCTAAAAGCAGTCAGCTTCCGAATTTGACAATCATTGATCAGTTAATAAATAATGACATTTGTTAAGGTTATTGCATGGTTGTTCATCTCGCACAATTCATCTCCTGCATCTAGTCCTACCAGGTTAGGCTGTCACTGGTTAACTGATGAGCATCGTTATTGCTGAGTTGTTGGTAACTAGTCGATCGGCTGATGCATGTCATCTTCTGTATCCGTTCGTGTGCGAATGCCAAAGGTGAGTTGATAGATATTGTCGTTGGTGACAGTCTCACAAGTTGGAAATTCATCTCCCCATATGAAACAGAACCAACATGTAAAAATAAAGTAAATATTAAAAAACGTCTTACTAAAATACATCGTATTGACAAGTAACTGGTAAGCTTCATTTTGAAATCTCTTGACTTTAGAACGAACCAAAATGTTCCCAACGCACGGCAAATTGTTCATTTCAGAACGGATTTCTAAAACCAGGAAAGAGTGGATATTGATTTGCATAAACAAGCATTCATTCATCCCCCCATTCACGATTAAAAGCGTGCGACATATTAGTGAACAAAAAAGATCTGTGATGCTAGGTTTCACAACCCGTGGATAGGAGCCGTTTGAACGTTGTTCCACATGACTCGGTATCGTATTTATCCTATCCAGCAGAAAGCAGTTATGCCGACTTTTCAGAGAGTGAAGTGCTTTATCCAAGTTCCGCTATAAAAATATGTCTCAAATCAGTAGGGCCTATTTGTCCACAAAAATAATTCCATGCCCATTTTGCGTAGCATTACTATCACCAAAACTCAAGTAAATATGGAATAATAACGTGTTCTAATCGGACAAATCTATTATCTGGCGTGAATGCTCGTTTCTCTGTCAAGTTGTCCAGGATGCTGGCGAGACATACTGACAATGTCGTCTTATCAATGGGTATGCTTCTGTCCAAATGATTCCAAAGACCTTTGCAGGAATATACTCTCATGTCACACTTGGATTATCATTTCATTTGAACGCCATTGAGATCCAGTATTGTTGTTGTTGGTCCCTAGTCAACCGGCTCTTGCATGTCATCTTCTGTATCCGTCCGTGTGGGGATGCCAAAGGTGAGTTGATAGATATTGTCGTTGGTGACACCCTCACAAGTTGGTAATTCATCTCCCTGCATGAAACAGAACCAACATGTAAAAATAAAGTAAATATTAGAAAACTTCTTACAAAAATACATCGTATTGACAAGTAACTGGTAAGCTTCATTTTGAAATCTTTTGACTTTAGAACGAACCAAAATTTTCCCAACGCACGGCAAATTGTTCATTTCAGAACGGATTTCTAAAACCAGGAAAGAGTGGATATTGATTTGCATAAACAAGCATCAGAATTTGCAACTAGGTTCACGCACCAGTTTGTCGGATAGACTTTTTCCTTGGTTCAGGTCACTGGTTGTTTGGCATGTTTGTCGGCAATACCGAGTAATGCGTTCAACTTTCACTGTTGACCACAACGCTATCGCTCGAGGGGGTAACCGAACACAGAAAATCTATCAGTACGCGGTTTTCCACCTGAAAATGCTTAACTAGTTCTTTTCTGCGTAAATTCAACTGCACCAAAAATATTTTTTATTTGGCACCTGTTCAGAAAGGGATACAAGGCTATCATTTGGAATTTTCACGACTTGGCAAGTCTTTTCATATTCTGTTTTAAAACCCATTATATATAACGAAGCTCCATTGAAGCACTTAGCTGTCTGAACAGTCGAAATAACTACTTTCAGCTGGATGAGGTAAATACGATACCTAGCCAGAGTTTTTGTAAGCTACGATCGGATTTTGCGGTGCTGTGGTTTTGTGGTGCTAAATATTTTTCAGAGGATCGAGCATTATATCTAGGATTGAGTATTGACTTCTGGGATCTAGTCTTGACTCAATGTGCAAGACTTCTCGTGAAACGACAGCAACGCTTTTCTCTGTCTGGCCGGTCTGATCATTTTGTTGTTGTTGTTGCAATCTCGAAATTTGCAATAAATTTTGGGCCAATCCCTATGTCGTCGTACACAAACCTTATCAAGTAGATCACTTGGTAAGGTTATTGTTTTGGCAACGCCAGTGCGGGATCATTGTTGGGTCTTCAGCTTATAACTACTAAAGTGAAAAATAAATTACCCTATCCTAACCTAAACTTAGCTAGGAGCAACAATAGATTTTGAATTCGACTGCCTTCAAAGAAGTTTTACGCTGAGCTAATTAGCACCCCCTTCCCCCCACCGCCAACCTAATGTTGGCTATACCTGTTTCCTATTCCCGTAGGGTATTCTCAGGTCTGTTGTTAAAAGCGCTGGAAACCCAACGACCCCTTTAATGCATTATCTGGATTAATTATCCAGATTAATGCATTATTAATGGATTATCTTCTGAATCGTTCTTGCAACGATATGGTGTTAAATTAGGAGCACAGGATTTCACAACATCAAAAAAATCGGAGGACTTTTTCGTTGGTTCAGGTAACTGGTTGTTTGGCGTGTTTGTTGGCAATACGGAGTAATGCGTTCAACTTTCACTGCTGACCAGAACGCTATCACTCGTGGGGGTAAACGAACACAGAAAATCTACTCTCTAAAATAATTAGATTGAAAATTCAATCTATCAGATTGCAATTAGTGACCAATATATTCGATTGAATATTTCATCTATTAGATTGAAAAAATGCGTTGAATTTTCTGTCTACAACAGATTCATATTATCGTTTCCAATCTATTAGATTGAATATTTTCAATTCAATAAAAGATTAGTCAATAATTTCAATCTGATAGATTGAATTTCAATCTAATTATTTAAGAGAGTATCAGTCCGTAGTTTTCCAGGTGGAAATGCTTAACTAGTTCTTTTCCGCGTAAATCCATCCATACAAAAACTAATTTTCATTTCACACCCCTTCAGAAAGGGATACAAGGCTATAATTTTGAATTTTCACGAATTGACGAATCTGTTCATAATATGTCCTAAAACCCATTATATAACGGAGCTCGATTGAAGCACTTCGCTGTCTGAACAGTCAACATAACGGCTTTCGGCTGGATAGAAGAAATACGATACTTAGCCCGAGTTTTGTAAGCTACGATCGGATGTTGCTGTGCTGTGGTTTTGTGGTGCCTCATATTTTCCACAGGGTCGAGCATTGTATCTAGGATTGAGTCTTGACTTGTGGGATTGAGTCTTGACTCAATGTCCAATGCTTCTTGTGAAATGCCGGCAATGTTTTTCGCTGTCCGGCCGGTCTGGTCATTTTGTTGTTGTTGTTGCAATCTCGAAATTTACAATAAATTTTGGACCAATCCCTATGTCGTCGCGTACATAAACCTCATCAAGTAGATCACTTGGTGAGGTTATTGTTTTGGTAACGCCACTGCAGGATCATTGTTCGGTCTTCAGCTTATAACTACTAAAGTGAAAAATATGTTACCCTATCCTAACCTAAAGTTAGCTAGGCCCTACTATAGGTTTTGAATTCGACTGCCGTCATAAAATTTATACGCAAAGCTAATTATCATCCCTCCTCCCCCTCCCCTAAACTAAGTGCAGGCTATATCTGTTTCCTATTCCAGTCCTATTCTGAGGTCTATCGTTAAAAGCCCTGAAAATCCAGCCACCCCTTTAGTGAATTATGGCAGAAATTGGGAGACCGTTTTGGATTATCCTCTGAAACGTATATATGTGTTAAATTAGGAGCATAGGAGATCACAGCAACACCAAGAACATCAGAGGGCATGCAGCTCGGACTATAAAACCAAAAGTTATAATCGAGGGGGATAGCGTATCTGGTTGTGGCCTTTCAGCTTCAATTTATTGTGACCCAAATGCTGATCTGAACATTGAAAGAGTTTCGTAAAACAAGACGAAAAGGCTTCACAATGGGGTCCTTCTCAATATTCGAATTGCCAATAATTGTAGTTCCTGCATATATTTAAACGTTCGTTAATTTGAACCACGAATGCTTGACCATATGTCACTCCATTCACGTATGAAAGCGTGCGATATATCAATGAACAAATAATATCGGTGATGCTAGGTTTCACAACCCGTGCACATGGGCCGTTTGAAATTTGTTCCACATGAATCCGTACCGTTTTCAGTCATGCCGACTGTTCAGAATGTGATCTGCTTCATCCAAGTTCCGCTATAAAAATATGTCTCAAATCAGTAGGGCCTATTTGTTCACAAAAATAATTCCATACTCATTTCGCGTGGCATTACTATCACCAAAATTCAAGTAAATATGGAATAGTAACGTGTTCTAAGCGGACAAATTTATTGCCTGGCCTGAATGCTCGTTTCTCGGTCAAGTTGTCCATGATGCTGGCGGGACATGTTGACAATATCGTCTTATCACTTGGTATGCTTCTGTCCAAATGATTCCAAGGATTTTTGCAGGGCAGGAATATACTCTCATCTCACACTTGGGTTGTCATATCATTTGATCGCCACTGAGATCCAGTGTCGTTGTTCTTGGTCACTAATCGATCGGCTCACGCGTGTCATCTTCTGTATCCGTCTGAGTGCGAATGACAAAGTTGAGTTGATAGATATCGTCGTTGGCGACAGCTTTACAAGTTGGCAATTCATCTTCTGAATGAGAGTGCCACAATATAAAGAAAAACAGGTAAATATTAGAAAACTTATTACAAAATACATCGTGTTAACAAGTCACTGTTAAGTTTCACTTTAAAACAGATCCAAAACGTTCTAAACTTAAGACAAATTCTACATTTTATAGCGGAATTTTAAATCCAGTCAGCTTCCGAATTTGACAATCATTGATCAGTTAATGAAGAATGCCATTTGTTAAGGTTACTGCATTGTTGTTCATCTCACACAATTTATCTCCCGCATCTAGTCCTTCCAAGTTAGACTGTCACTGGTTAGCTATGGACATCGTTATTGTTGAGTTGTTGGTCACTAATCAATCGGCTAATTCATGTCATCTTCTGTATCCGTCCGTGTGCGGATGCCAAAGGAGAGTTGATAGATATTGTTGTTGGCGACAGCCCAACAAATTGGCAATTCATCTTCTCGATTTCTCTTCCCGCATTAAACAGAATTACTGCCTGGTTGCTCATCTCGCACAATTCGTCTCCCGCATCTGGGCCTTTCAAGTTAGACTGTGTCACTGGTTAGCTGATGGTCTTCGTTATTGTTGAGTTGTTGGTCACTAGCCGATCGGCTCATGCATGTCATCTTCTGTATCCGTCCGTGTGCGGATGCCAAAGCTGAGTTCTTACTAGAATACATCGTATTGACAAGTAACTGGTAAGTTTCATTTTGACTCTCTTGACTTTAGAACAAAACAAAATGTTCTCAACGTACGGCAAGTTATTTCAGAACGGATTTCTAAAACCAGGATAGATTGGAATATTGATTTGCATAAACAAGCATCAGAATTTGCAACTAGGTTTACAAACCAGTTTGTTGGATGGTTCAGGTCACTGCTTGTTTGGCGTGTTTGTCAGCAATATGGAGTAATGCGTTCAACTTTCACTGCTGACCATGACGCTATCACTCGTAAAGTAAACGAACAGAGAAAATCTATCAGTCTGTAGTTTTCCACGTGGAAATGCTTAACTATTTTTTTTCTGCGTAAATAGAACCATACAAATAATATTTTTCATTTGGCACCTCTTCAGAAAGGGATACAAGGCTATAATTTTGAATTTTCACGGCTTGGCGAGTCTTTTCATAATCTCTTCAAAACCCATTATATAACGGAGCTCGATTGAAGCATTTCGGCGTCTGAACAGTCGACATAACTGCTTTCGGCCTGATAGGATAAATAAGATACATGGCCCGAGTTTTTGTAAGATACGATCGGATTCTGCTGTGCTGTGGATTTGTGATGCTACATATTTTCCACAGGGTCGAGCATTGTGTCTAGGATTGAGTCTTGACATTTAGGATTGAGTCTTCACTTCTAGGATTGAGTCTTGACTCAATGTCCACGGCTTCTCGTGAAATGACTGCAATGTTTTTCGCTGTCCAGCCGGTCTGATCATTTTGTTGTTGTTGTTGCAAACTCAAAATTGCAATAAATGTTTGACCAACCTCTATGTCGATGTCGTCGTACACACAACTAATCAAGTAGATTACTTGGTGAGGTTATTGTCTTGTTAACACTAATGCTGGATTATTGTTGGGTCTTCAGCTTATAACTAAAGTGAAAAATGCTAACCTAACTTAGCTAGGCCCTATCATAGGTTTTGAATTCGATTGCCGTCAAAAAAGTTCTAAGCTAAGCTAATTATCATTCCTCCCCCCCCCCCCATCAATCTAAGTGTAGGCTATACCTGTTTCCTATTCCCGTACACTATTCTGAGGTCTATTGCTAAAAGCGATGAAATCCCAACGACCCCTTTGGTGCATTATGGCCGAAATTGGGAGACCGTTTTGAATTATCTTCTGATTACAAGCGTCTGGTCCGTCATTCAAAATTCAGCCGTCGTCCATGAAAGAATATCCGCGTCCATAATCCAAAGACCTATTCCATATAACAGTATTAACACCAAATTTAAAAAGACAATCATAGTATACATAAACATAGGCTTGTTTCCTGCAAGAGAGAAGCGGTCAACAGTTTTCAATGATGCCGGCAAGACATCATGATGTTCCAAAAATATCAAATCCGTATCGCTGATCAGTATTCTTAATCCATAATATTCGTTTTAAAGTCGTCATCTAAAAAATGATGTATCTCAGTCACGCTTTGATTGTGACTGTTCATATGAGTACCATTAGGATCTTCAAGTACATGGGTTCATACGGCCCCTAGCCCCGGGTTAAGCGGAATTAGACACAAGTTACGAAACGTAACGCCATAGATCTTGCACGCTACGCTCGTGTTTTGCTATCAGCATGCGATATGTATCGCCAAATTTGAGAAACTTTGAGTGGAGGCGCTTGGTGGTGTAGCCCTGTTTTATAAGTTTCTGCAACAATGTTTTGTGACGTTGATTAAAATCGTCACCTTTAACACAGGATCTAGCAAATGCTACTAGGCGTGATATGTATACGCCATATGCAGGTCCCACTGGAATATTACTGTCTAGAAAGGGATAGTTTACGATGTCGAAATTGTAATCATCTCTTTTGTCATACAGTCGACGAGAGAGAAGGCCCGCTTCATTTTTATAGAGATATAGGTCTAAATATGATGTGCCTGTAGGGTTATCTGTAGTTTCCTTCAAATCCAGTGAAGGTGGATATATATCCTTCACTGCGTCATTTATATAGCGATTATCCACAGCGAGAAGATCGTCTATATAGCGTTTGGTGAATGAGAAGGAATGGGCTTTGAATGGATCGGTTTTTGCCGTCATTTTCATCTGACGACGATACAGCTCACCAATCCCCAGTATACGAGTTGTCACAGCGAAACAGCTCACCAATTACCAATATACGAGTTGTCAGAGCATTCCATCATAGCCCTCTAGATTTGTATCTAATACCGCTTATGCCGGTGCCAGGGGCCTTGTGATCATATCATCCATGTTGCCACATGAACAGGTACAATAATAGCGTACCTGAGATACAACACATATTACGAATCATTAGATTCTTGGCATGTGCTTTAGAATAGGTTAACCGGAAGACTATACTGTGAAGTCATGTGGCTCTGTCAGTATGTCGGCACCTCTTCCCACTTCCCTTATATGTGTTGTAATTTGAAAGCGCCTGCATATAGTCATATTCATAAGAGAACAGATATAGGTCAGTCAAAGGGGTGCACAATTAGTATCCATTGGAATACATATATGCTGTTGATATATTGTGTTGCCAAATTTCACATAGATATTTTTAATGAGAAATTCAAGCAACTCTATAAACAAAGAAACATCCCATGAATGATACCTCTTGTATGTAGTAAAGCTAAAGAATGCTTTATGGCTTCCTACATTAATATATCTACGATCAGTTTTCTTGAACACGGATACTATTAATGAACTTAGACGGTCAATAAGGTCCTGATGAGGGATTGTAGTATAGAGTCGAGAAATCCCATGTGGATACATGTCTGTACGGTATGTGACCTTCAGCATCAAGTTCTTCCGTAAGACATTTTGAGTTTTTGAATATCCACATACATTCAACGCCAGGGTTTTCTAGAAATAGTGGCGCAATACCTTTCCCAAAATGCTTTTATCTCATGAAGGGCCCTCGTCAACAGGGTTGAAAGAAGCTTGGTGGTGCAGCTTCTAGAACCAGCTATGAATCTAGCTTTGTATGGTGATTTATGCATTTTGGGAGTCCAGTATACTTTTGGTATATCGTTATGTTTGGTTGGAAGACAAATACCTCTTTCCCCGAGAAACGCCTTGCGATTGTTAAATAAATCTTCCAGAGTAAATGCAGTTTGAGAGCAAGTAGACGTATTTGAAGACGATATGTTTACACTTCAACACTGAAACCTTCCTGTAAAGATATGGTGTTAAATCAGGAGCACAGGAGAGCACAACAACATCAAGAGAATCGAAGGACATGCAGCTCGGACTATTATAAACCAAAAGCTATAATCGCGGGGCTAGTGTATCTGGTTGTGGCCTTTCAGCTTCAATTTATTGTGACCCAAATGCGGATCTGAACATTGAAAGAGTCTTTCGTAAAACAAGACGAAAAGACTTCACAATGGGGTCTTTCTCAATATCCGAATTGCCAATAACTGTAGTTTCTGCATCTATTTACTGCTCAAACGTTCGTTAATTTGAACCATGAATGCTTGACCATATATGTCACTCCCTTCACGAATGAAAGCGTGCGATATATCAGTGAAAAAGTAAGATCTGTGATGCTAGGTTTCACAACCCGTGCACAGGGGCCGTTTGAACGTTGTTCCACATTAATCCTTACCGTATTCAGCTATGCCGACTGTTCAGAAAGTGAAGTGCTTCATCCAAGTTCCGCTATAAAAATATGTCTCAAATCAGTAAGGCCTATTTGTCCACAAAAATAATAACAGACCCATTTCGCGTGGCATTAGTATCACCGAAACTCAAGTAAATATGGAATAGTAACGTGTTCTAAGCGGACAAATCTATTGTCTGGCCTGAATGCTCGTTTCTCGGCCAAGTTGTCCATGATGCTGGCGGAACATGTTGACAATATCGTCTTATCACTTGGTATGCTTCTGTCCAAATGATTCCAAAGACTTTTGCAGGAATATACTCTCATCTCACACTTGGGTTGTCATTTCATTTGAACGCCATTGAGATCCAGTGTCGTTGTTGTTGGTCACTAGTCGATCGGTTCACGTGTGTTATCTTCTGTATCCGTCCGAGTGCGAATGACAAAGTTGAGTTAATAGATATCGTCGTTGGTGACAGCTTTACAAGTTGGCAATTCATCTTCTGAATGAGAGTACCAAAATATAAAAAAAACAGGTAAATATTAGAAAACTTATTACAAGAATACATCGTGGTAACAAGTCACTGTTAAGTTTCACTTTAAAAGAGATCCAAAACGTTCTAAACTTGAGACAAATTCTTCATTTTATAGCGGAATTTTAAAACCAGTCAGCTTCCGAATTTGACAATCATTGATCGGTTAATAAAGAATGTCATTTGTTAAGGTTACTGCATGGTTGTTCATCTCACACAATTTATCTCCCGCATCTAGTCCTTTCTAGTTAGACTGTCACTGGTTAGCTATGGGCATCGTTATTGTTGAGTTGTTGGTCAGTAGTCGATCGATTCATTCATGTCATCTTCTGTATCCGTCCGTGTGCGGATGCCAAAGGTGAGTTGATAGATATTGTTGTTGGCGACAGCCCCACAAATTAGCAATTCATCTTCCCGCTTTAAACAGAATTACTGCATGGTTGTTCATCTCGCATAATTCATCTCCCGCTTCTAATCTCCCCGCGTTAGACTGTCGCTGGTTAGCTGATGGGCATCGTTATTGTTGAGTTGTTGGTCACCAGTCGATCGGCCCATATGATTACTGCATGGTTGTTCATCTCACACAATTTGTCTCCCGCATCTAGTCCTTCCAAGCTAGACTGTCACTGGTTAGCTATGGGCATCGTTATTGTTGAGTTGTTGGCCACCAGTCGATCGGCTGATGGATATCATCATCCGGTCTATATATTAATAAGTGGGACCTATCTGTTAATATTAAAAAGACAAAAGTTGTTACTTTTGGTTCTAACAACCCAGCTGGTTATAATTTGCATATTATTGGTAACCCAGTCGAGAGTGTTAATAAATACAAGTATCTTGGAATAATCTTACATAGTAATGGCTACTTCAATCAAGCAATTAGCAACCTATCTTGTGCAGCCAAAAAAGCCATGTTCTCACTGAGGAATGCTGTGAACCCAAACGAATTGAATATCAAATTAGCATGTAACTTATTTGACTGTATTATACAACCCATTCTGTTATATGGGGCAGAAGTTTGGCTTGGGTATGTTAACAAAGGAAGTATGTCTGTTGAATCAACCCTATTGAAGGATAACGATGTGGAAAGGGTCTATATTAAGTACTGCAAGCAAATACTTGGCGTACATACAAAAGCAGCCAACATGGCGGTTCTTGGTGAGCTCGGGAGAGCCCCAGTTAAGTTGCTATTGTTAACTGTATTAATTTCTATCTACATATTGTAGCATCTAGCCCAACTTCATTGCTATATAAAGCCTATCTAGAACAAGTTGAGGCAGAAAGAGTGACTAATTGTAGTAATTGGGTGAGTTTTATTAAGAAGATTTTAGCAGATGTTGGTTGTTTATATCTCTGGGACAATCAAGGTTGTAACTACCCTAAATCTACATTGAAATTTATCAAAAAGAGAATCTTTGACATTTTTGTGTCCAGTTGGAGAGAGAAAATTACTAAATTTAGTAAATTAGAGACCTACTGCAGTTTCAAATACAAACTGCAGGCTGAAAATTACATCTTCTCAATTCCCAATAGGCATCACCGAGTATCATTGACACAGGTTCGGATAAGTGCGCATAAACTACAAATCGAAAGGGGGCGATATCAAAAAGACATCCCCCGAGATCAAAGACTCTGTACTTTTTGCCAAGTGCTCGAAGATGAGCAACATTTTCTTTTGGAATGTAAAAGATTCAAAACTGAGAGAGATATCTTGTTCAACACCATACAACCTCTTATGCCCAGTGATACCTATACTCAATTATCAAATGCCCATTTACTTATTATGTTAATGACCTCGAAATCGCAGCCAATAGCAAATGCCGTGGCAAAATTTGTCCATGTATGTTCGATAAAGCTGTAATAAAGCATTGCCGACTTGCCATTATTCTTACCCATATCACTGTGGTCTCTCCTGTCAATGAAGTTGTTGGCTTCCAAGCCCCACAACCCTATTATGTTCTGTATGTATACGTAAACACGATGTTTGTTTGTTTCTGTTAATTGTTAGTCTACGGGCACAATAGTGCAATAAAGTACCATATGTACTCCTATGTAACCCTATGTATCAGTGAATAGTTTTTGATCGTATTGTTTTTATGTATTGCTTCTACTTTTTATATGTCCTGTGTGTATTGTGTTTTATGTATTGCTTGTATATTTTATATGTCCTGTATGTTCGCTTTTATGTGGTGCCTTTAGCCTTCGGGCAAAAACGAGCAATAAACTATCTATCTATCTATTGTATCCGTCAGTGTGCGGATACCAAAGATGAGTAGATAGATACTGTCGTTGGTGACAGCCTCACAAGTTGTAAATTCATCTCCCCGCATGAAACAGAGCCAGCATGTAAAAATATAGAAAGTAAATATTAGAAAACTTCTCAATAAAATGCATCGTATTGACAAGCAACTGTTAAGTTTCGTTTTGAAATTTCTTGACTTCAGAACGAACCAAAACGTTCCAAACAAAAGGCAAATTCTTCATTTTCTAGCGGAATTCTAAAACCAGTCAGCTTTCGATTTCGACAATCATTGATCAGTTAATAAATAATGCCAATTGTTAAGGTTACTGCATGGTTGTTCATCTCGCACAATTTATCTCCCGCATCTAGCCCTTCCAAGTTAGACTGTCACTGGTTAGCTGATGGGCATCGTCATTGTTGAGTTGTTGGTCACTGGTCGATCGCTCATGCATGGCATCTTCTGTATTCGTCCATGTGCGGATGTCAAAGGTGAGTTGATATTGTCGTTGGTGACAGCCCCACAAATTGACAATTCCTCTTCCCGCATTAAACAGAATTACTGCATGGTTGTTCATCTCGCACAAATCATCTCCCGCATCTGGGCCTTCCAAGTTATAGACTGTCACTGGTTAGCTGATGGGCATCGTTATTGTTGAGTTGTTGGTCAATAGTCGATCGGCTCATGCATGTCATCTTCTGTATCCGTCCGTGTGCGGATGGCAAAGCTGAGTTGACAGATATTGTCGTTGGTGACAGCCTGACAAGTTGGCAATTCATATCCCCGAATGAAACAGAACCAACATGTAAAAATAAAGAAAGTAAATATTAGAAAACTTCTTACTAGAATACATCGTATTGACAAGTAACTGGTAAGTTTCATTTTGGAATCTCTTGACTTTAGAACAACCAAAATTTTCCCAACGTACGGCAAGTCATTTTAGAACGGATTTCTAAAACCAGGAAAGATTGGATTATTGATTTGCATAAACAAGCATCAGAATATGCAACTAGGTTTACACACCAGTTTGTTGGATGGTTCAGGTCACTGCTTGTTTGGCGTGTTTGTCGGCAATATGAAGTAATGCGTTCAACTTTCACTGCTGACCACAACGCTATCACTCGTGAAGTAAATGAACAGAGAAAATCTATCAGTCCGTAGTTTTCCACGTGGAAATGCTTAACTAGTTTTTTTTTCTGCGTAAAAAGAACCATACAAAAAATATTTTTCATTTGGCACCTCTTCAGAAAGGGATACAAGGCTATAATTTTGAATTTTCACGAATTGGCGAGTCTTTTCATAATCTCTCCAAAAACCCATTATATAACGGAGCTCGATTGAAGCACTTCGCCGTCTGAACAGTTGACATAACTGCTTTCGACCGGATTGGATAAATAAGATACCTAGCCCGAGTTTTTGTAAGATACGATCGGATTTTGCTGTGCTGTGGATTTGTGATGCTACATATTTTCCACAGGATCGAGCATTGTATCTAGGATTGAGTCTTGACTTCTAGGATTAAGTCTTGACTCAATGTCCACGGCTTCTCGTGAAATGACAGCAATTTTTTCGCTGTCGGGCCCGTCTGATCATTTTGTTGTTGTTGTTGTTGTTGTTGTTGCAATCTAAAAATTTGCAATAAATGTTTGACCAACCTCTATGTCGATGTCGTCGTACACACAACTAATCAAGTAGATCACTTGGGGAGGTTATTGTTTTGTTAACACCAATGCTGGATCATTGTTGGGTCTTCAGCTTATAACTAAATAATATAAAAATCCTAACCTAAACTTAGCTAGGCCCTACCATATGTTTTGAATTCGACTGCCGTCAAAAATGTTCTAAGCTCAGCTAATTATTATCCTCAAACAATCTAAGTGTAGGCTATATCTGTTTCCTATTCCCTATTCCCGTACACTATCCAGAGGTCTATTGCTAAAAGCGATGAAAACCCAACGACCCCTTTGTTGAATTATGGCCGAAATTGGGAGACCGTTTTGAATTATCTTCTGAAACCTTTCTGTAAAGATATGGTGTTAAATCAGGAGCACAGGAGATCACAACAACATCAAGAAAATCGGAGGACATGCAGCTCGGACTATAAAACCAAAAGTTATAATCGTGGGGGCTATCGTATCTGATCGTGGCCTTTCAGCTTCAATTTATTGTGACCCAAATGCTGATCTGAGCATTGAAAGAGTCTTTCGTAAAACAAGACGAAAAGGCTTCACAATATCCGAATTGCCAATAACTGTAGTTCCTGCATCTATTTACTGCTCAAACGTTCGTTAATTTGAACCATGAATGAGCTCTGAGATCTTAACCGGTCCATTCCACAGCTACGAGCTCTGTAGTTCTTCAAAGGGCAGCAGTCAGAGATTGGTATGGGTGGATTCTGATTGGACAAGACAAGAACCAGCTAGCGTGCGATGCAAGAGGAGCCACCTGACCGTTTCAGCAGACACCATGTCAACCACCAAGATGTTCACTTGTACTACATGCATGAAATCATGGACACGTCTGCCCGACTTGCGCCTTGCGCCGACTTGAGTCTACCAAGCACGACGGAACTGCCCAGTATAGTTGTATGTGTGTACACAGTCGTTTTAGCGCCGGGAACATTTACAGCGCCATGAACGTTCACTTCATGGACCAGGGTAGTAGTAGTATAAGGTGAAAAAAGGTCATATTGACCTCAAAAATTTGCATATGACCTCTGTGACGTCACAGCGACAGCCAATCAGAAGCGAGTATTTTGACAAAACTACCACCAGCTCAAGAGAGCTCCCGCAAAAGGGAGGTAACTCTTGATGCACTTTTGTGATTTTTGGCAAATGCCGGGTTATCTTCCCTGATTCGAACATTTGCATATTAAATCTATACGGGGAAATGCCTGTATGGGGTATGGATGATCCGATGGGGTCGTATGAGGTATCATTGTGAAGCTTATGTGAGGGGGCATCTGATGGGCTGGGTGTGGGGTTGAAATAGCGTCATTCTGCGCATGCGCGGTGGACCAAGGGTATGGAAATAGACGTTTTGGAGCTAGGGGAGCCACTAATGGTCCGATTGGGTCGAGTGAGGTATCAAAGTGAAGCATTCGTGAAGGGGCATCTGATGGGCTGGGTGTGGGGTTGAAATAGCGTCATTCTGCGCATGCGCGGTGGACAAAGGGTATGGAAATAGACATTTAGGATCTAGGGGAGCCCCTAATGGTCCGATGGAGTCGTATGAGGTATCAATGTGAAGCCTATGTGAGGGGGCATCTGACTGGACTAGTGGCTCGGGCGTTGTCACCATTCTGCGCATGCGCAGACAGGGAATTGTGGGAAAAGGGTATGGAAATACACGTTTTGGGGTCTGGATGGGCCACTAGTGGTCCTATGGAGTCGTATGAGGTATCAAAGTGAAGCCTGTGTGAGGGGGCATCCGACGGGATGGATGTCACGTGGAACTGACATCATTTTGCGCATGCGCAGTAGACCAAGAGTATAGAAATAGACGTTTTGAGGTCGAGGTGGGCCACTATTGGTCCTATGGCGTCGTATGAGGTATCAATGTGAAGCATTCGTGAAGGAGCATCTGACTGGGTGGATGTGGGGTAGGAATATCGTCATTCTGCGCATGCGCGGTGGACAAAGGGTATGGAAATAGACGTTTTGGGGTCTGGGTGAGCCACTAGTGGTCCTATGGAGTCGAATCAGGTATCAATGTGAAGCCTTTGTGAGGGGCATCTGCCTGGACTAGTGTGTCGTCCGTGTTCAACATTCTGCGCATGCGCAGACAGAAAATTGTGGGAAAAGTGCATTGGAATGAACGTTTTAGGATCTGGGAGAGCCCCTAATGGGCCGATGCAGCCGTATGAGGTATCAATCTGAAGCCTATGTGAGGGGGCACCCGCCTGGACTAGTGTCTCGGCCGTTGTCTACATTCTGCGCATGCGCAAACAGGGAATTGTGAGCAACGCCCACCAACGCCAAGCTCAACGCTTCAACGCCCAAAAGCTCTGATTTTCATGGAATTGTCACTAATTCATTGGAAATGCAGTGACGCCCGTCAACGTCCGCCTTAACGCCCTAGCATAACGCCTTGACGCCATGATATAGACAGATGAGAGAACAACAACAACAAGGATGAGAGAACAACAACAACAACAGGGTTTTTTTCATATAGTTTATTTTCCCCTCCATCATAACATACCCACGCTGGGGGAGTGGCGTTGGGTATGTTTACAATTCAAGAATACTCTTGTCCAATCAGAGACCGCCATTTTGTCCTGCCATATTCGTTCTTGCCCGTTAGATGTATTCTCGGCTGCAGGTGTCCAATCAGAAGCCGTCCTTAAGAAAGTCCCATCTTCGGCCCTGTTCGCTCTCATCCGTTTGTTCTAATCGTCGTCGGTCAGGCCTGGATATTTGTCGGGCAGCGTATCCTGAAACAGTTGTTTGCGCATTCTTATCTCATTTTCCAGGGCCTCGGTGGGTGGTAACCCCATAGCCTCTTCCAAGTGACGCTTGGTCTTCATGATGGACCTGTGCGTGGGGTCGCCTTTCATTTCAAGCGGTAGTAAGGTATACTGTTCATAGATCGCCATGGCTGTTTTCCTGATGCGGGGCCGCATTTCGGTGTACGCCTGTTGTAAGTTATCCTGTCCCGCGTCCTCGATCGCTTCAGCGTGAGTATTGATAGCTGCTGTCACAATACGATCCCAGAAGGTAGGTTCTGCCTCACTTTCCTGGGATGTAGGCTGACTATCTGAGGTCAAGCTCTCCATATCAGTAGATAGACTGTCAGCAATCTTGGATTCGGTATCAGTCGATACACTCTCATCGATCTCTGTATCAGCATCCGATTCAACGGACTCCTCGGCGTCTTCAATCCCATGTATATTTTTCTGGTGTCGCATCATATCGTAATGTCTTGTGAACGTGCGTTCACACTCAGAACAAGTATAAGCCATGTTGACGGTTGAACGTCGACTGTGCGTGTTTTGGGAATACACTCGCTTTCATAGACAGTAACACCCGCCAATGCCCACTGTTACGCCTTAACGCCCAATATGTACGCCTTGGCGCTCGTCTCAACGCTTTAACACACATTCTTAACGCTTTAACGTCGTTTAATGATGCGTTCAAACAAATGTTGCTTTTGTGCTATTGCTCTGACATACGCCGCTTTCCAGTTCATGCCCGAGGTTTTCAACATCGACGCTGTTCTTTCGATTTCCATATGGACTGGGTCCTTGTCCAACAATTTCATATGGGTCACGAGGTCGACATACTGCTGACGTAAAGCCCGTCGTAGTCTGGGTGCCAATCTGTTATGGGCTAAAATTGCGGCTTCTTTTTTCGAATATCCTTTGTGTTGAAACTTGTTTTCTGTGGCCCTCAACGTCTCGCCCATCTCGGCGTCCATACTTTCTTTGAACAAATCCTTCCATAGCCTCGAGTTCACATTATGTTCATTCCCTTGTACGGGTACGGGTTGGGCCTTCACGGTTGGGTGATATTCCGGGACTGATGGTATGAAGCGGACCCGCTGTATGGGGGTGGGTTGCTGCTGCTGCTCTGCCAGGAGTGGACTCGGCGGATGGTGTAGGGGTATATGACGTTGCGGTGATTCCTCGCCGGGTAACAGGTGGGTCGTCAGCCGACGATCTTCGGGGGTATGGGCTTTTAAATCTACGAACAGGTAGCCGTACGGACGACTTGTCGCCCCTTGAAACGCCTGCATGAAATGGTCGATGTTCTGAGGATAAATTCGACTACCAAACACACGGATTTGTGCTCTGTCAATGGGATTGGAGAACAACACAAAGTATTGGCAGTTCAAGGCAATATCTCTGGACGCCTTCCCTTGAGGAAAGAGATTCTGGGTCAAATAGATGACGGACAGATTCCGATGATGGGATCCTTTAGTAAACAAGTCGGCGACGTGTGAATTGTCCTTGGCCGCACTCATCAGATCATCTAGCACTACCACGTTGGTCTGCTCGGGGTCAAAGTAATACGGTTCGTTTATGTCGTGGGGAATCCCTGGGACGAAGCTCACATTCTGTAACCTTGTAGTTTCGTAGGCGGGCTGCCATTGGCTATAACACCAAACAACACGTGTCGGAGCTGGGGTTGCCACACCTCCGTCTAAGAACTTCATCACCCAGGACGTCTTTCCACATGCCGTAGGGCCGCTCACCGTCATCGTATAGGGATGCTCTACTGCTCTTGTTGGACCTATAGCGGGACTCGGCTGTGTCTCTTGGTTGTGTTTGCGTTGAATGTGCCTGAGCATACTATCGCGACGAGAGAAGGTTCTCTGACAGAACGTACACGTACACGACATGTTCATCAGTCGACCAATACATATGGACTGATGATGGACACATGTTCATTCCTATATTTACAGACTCTACCACCACCACACACACCACCACCAACTCCACCAACACCACCGCCACACACCACCAACACCACCACCAACGCCACCACCAACGCCACCAACGCCACCACCAACGCCACCACCGGGCGTTGACGGGCGTCAACGCCTGGTGGTGGTGGTGGTAGCCTCCGTGTGGCAGAGCTCTTGGATCGGAGCTCAAAGCTTGCGGAGCTCAGAGCTCGGAAATGACGTCATCGCAGGCATGCGCGTGTACCTGTGCTACACCCTGTACCCTATAGCCCTTGGGGAATAGGGTACACCAGGGTGCGGGTGCAGCACAGGTACACGCGCATGCCTGCGATGACGTCATTTCCGAGCT
>JAVTVY010005426.1:0-37373 GCA_036873755.1 Hanleya hanleyi
AATGTCCAGGAAAATATTCTATTCACAACTGAAGTATTATTATTTGATTTTTGTTAACAATCCCTTGAATGGTTCATGAAAATTTCATTCATATATTATTAGATTATAAAAAATATTATTCATATCAAGAATAAAGTTGTCGGAGAGAAATTGAATGTCACAGAAACTGACGAAGTTCAAGTTTGTCTCAATTGAAAGATTCACATCAAGGAAGTACAAACCAACCATCATACCGAGCAATGTCTTGCTCTTCCTTTTTGGCACTTTTATCTTTAAGTAGTCTTAAAACAGCATCTAGATATAGAACAGCTAAATGAGTGTGATACTTCTCTTTCTGAAAAACATGGAAATTTAAATCAATATTAATAGGCATATAAGAAAAACTCATGTGGCAGCTCTAGAATGAAAGGTCAGTACAAGATCTTATTCAATATTCCACAAGTTCTGATCTTAGTGCAGTGGGTACTTTAAAACCATCATCGCATCCGCACATATGTATTACATACTGTGGCTCAATGATACCATCACTTCTTTTTGTCTTGGATGCACATTGCTCAATTCACCAATCGCTGAAACTTTACTTTGCTCAGTGGATAAGGTTCAGTAACAGTAATTCTTCAAGTATCAAATGACAGAGTGGACAAGCACTAACTTCCAGCACTAACCTCTAATTTTCTCCTAAAGACTAGGTATTCCAGATAGGTGATGACGGCTTTAGGGAATTTATGTAAGTAATCAATCACTGTGTCTGGTCTCATCCTCTCTGTCTGAGCCTCATTCACTGGCCGTTCAGTAAATATCTGAAACATAAACACAATAATGATAAATACGAAGCTGCGCATCTGAAAACCCCTCGGCTCTGGGTGCCATTCATAATGTATTCAATTTGAAGCAAGACTTCAGGAACACCAAGCAGTCAAGTGACAAATATACAGATTATGAAAAATTTTGCCATTAGAAATGGCCTCGAATGTTTCCGTCCAATCAGAGAAACCGGTATTCATTACATAAGTCTGTTGATGCATCGATGATGTATACCAAATTTTACATCGAGCATTTGGAAATTATCAGAGATAGAGATCATTAATGATTTCGCATGAATTAAAGATGGCCGCCCATCCTTCCCACCACTCAGAGAAACTGATGTGGTTATACATTGCAGGTCTCTTGATACATCGATGCTGTATACCAAGTTTCGTATAGAACACTGAAATGGTATCAAAGATATACATCATTAAAGATTTTGCATAAATTAAAGATGGCCACCAAGGTTTCTGCCCAATCAGAAAAACCAGAACTGTCTATTGATACATCGATGATGTGTACCAAATTTTACATCGAGCACTTGAACAAAATCAGAGATATAGATCATTAATGATTTCGCATAAATTAAAGATGGCCGCCCATCCTTCCCGCCACTCAGAGGAACTGATGTGGTTATACATTGCAGGTCTCTTGATACATCGATGCTGTATACCAAGTTTCGTATAGAACACTGAAATGGTATCAGAGATATACATCATTAAAGATTTTGCATAAATTAAAGATGGCCACCAAGGTTTCTGCCCAATCAGAAAAACCAGAACTGTCTATTGATACATCGATGATGTGTACCAAATTTTACATCAAGCACTTGAACGGTATCAGAGATATAGATCATTAATGATTTTGCATAAATTAAAGATGGCCGCCCATCCTTCCCACCACTCAGAGAAACTGATGTGGTTATTCATTGCAAGTCTCTTGATACATGGATGCTGTATACCAAGTTTCATATAGAACACTGAAATGGTATCAAAGATATACATCATTAAAGATTTTCATAAATTAAAGATGGCCACCAAGGTTTCCGCCCAATCAGAAATGCCAGAACTGTCTATTGATACATCGATGATGTATACCAAATTTTACATCGAGCACTCGAACGGTATCAGAGATAGAGATCATTCATGATTTTGCATAAATTAAAGATGGCCACCAAGGTTTCCGCCCAATCAGAAATGCCAGAACTGTCATTTATCGTAAGTCTATTGATGCATCGATGATATATACCAAATTTTACATCGAGCACTCGAACGGTATCAGAGATAGAGATCATTCATGAATTTGCATAAATTAAAGATGGCCGCCCATCCTTCCGGCCACTCAGAGGAACTGATGTGGTTATACATTGCAGGTCTCTTGATACATCGATGCTGTATACCAAGTTCATATAGAACACTGAAATGGTATCAAAGATATACATCATCAAAGATTTTGTATAAATTAAAGATGGCCACCAAGGTTTCCGCCCAATCAGAAACACCAGAACTGCCATTTATCGTAAGTCTATTGATGCATCGATGATATATGCCAAATTTTACATCGAGCACTCGAACGGTATCAGAGATAGAGATCATTAATGATTTCGCATAAATTAAAGATGGCTGCCCATCCTTCCCGCCACTCAGAGGAACTGATGTGGTTATACATTGCAGGTCTCTTGATACATCGATGCTGTATACCAAGTTTCGTATAGAACACTTGAATGGTATCAGAGATATATATCATTAAAGATTTTGCATAAATTAAAGATGGCCACCAAGGTTTTCAGAATCAGGGAAACTGGTTTGGTCATTCCTTTGAAGTTTCTTGATGCATCGATGATCTATACCAAGTTTCACACTGAACAGAGAAATGGTACCTAAGATACACAAGATTAATGATTTCGCCTAAATTAAATATGGCCGCCAAAGTTTCCAACCAATCAGGTCCAGATTCAATAGGGTTCTGGGTCATGAGCATATGGATGTACAGTGCAAGTTTGGTGTGCCTAGGGTAAGTCGTTCTAAAGATATCTTGGTAACGAGAAAGCTGTGATGGTTTCGCATAAATTAAAGATGGCCGCCAAAGTTTCCAACCAATCAGGTCCAGATTCAATAGAGTTCTGGGTCACGAGCATACGGATGTGCACTGCAAGTTTGGTGTGCCTAGGGTAAGTCGTTCTAAAGATATCTTGGTAACGAGAAAGGTGTGACGGACAGACGGACGGACGTACATGACGACGACAATACCCTTCGACCAAATTTTGGTCGAGGGGTAAAAACTAACCTGCAGGGGTGCACATATAAGAGCCTGAGTGAAAGGGTTTTAATATTTATCAAAGCCTGAGGTAATACAAAGGGCACAGTACCTTAACCCTGACAGACTATGAATAACTGTTCAATTATATTTGAATAACGATTAATAAATGGCAACTACATTTAGATTGGGTTTGTGAAGTTTCCATATATTCAAATCAAGTTCTGTAATGTTATTAATCCACAGATGCTGCAGTTATTACAAAAATAGCCCAATGGGCACTAATACCTCGCGGGCAAGGATGGGGGACTGGAATTAATTACTACTCTTGCGGATTTGCTGGTCTGTAGTGCTAAAAGCCCCCAATATTGAAAACAGTCTCATAAAAACTTCAATTATGAACATGATTGAACTTCAAATCCTTCATGAAATATCATAATGAACAGAATCTGAACTCGAAACAAGAGCCCAAGAGGCTTCAATATATGCCCGTATATCTGAAATTACACTGGTCCAAATTTCAAGGTTGTTTGATAGCCTGGATTCCAATTGGTAGCTAGCAATCCAGAGAAATGTCTACAATTTTGAGCTTCTGAGAATTTAACATATACCACATCTTATATTGAATAATAAACTAAAATGAGCTTAACTCTTAGTAACTAGTTGACCTTGAAGCAGGAGCCGACAGCTCACACATCCCACACTGAAATCGACAATAGTCAAACACAAGAAAATAGTAGTTTTCCTGCAAATGGATTCCTTTCAGACGAAAGAATTTTTCATGAAGGAAGAAGAAATTGATGAAGTAAACCCTTGTTCTTGAGTTAATAAACAGGTATGAAGTTCATAATGGAACCCTCTCCCCGTTAAATTAGTAAATGTATGGTTTTTATTTCACAACAGTTTAACTAAATGAAGCCTTTCAAACATGGGAGACAACTCCACAGGACAATACCATATAAATGCAGGGGAAAGAACTTCGAATATTCCAACAATATTCCAACACATTTAGTCAGCTAAGCTTGATTCATTTTTGGGGATTGCGACCTAGACCGTTGACAAATTGATCTCATATGTATGGCTCCACTTTGCCATGCGAGTAAGGTATATTCAAAGTTTGGTACCAATCCATACCTTGAAACTAGAGCTATCACATGGACAACAAATGTTAATGGATGAATGGACAGAACGCAACATCGCATTACACGACCTCGTCTTCGACAGGCATATGAAAATGTGACTTGATGATTTCTTGATTTTGGGGTCACAGTGACCTTGACCTTTGATCTTGACCTCAATTTTGGTACACAACACATCGTCTTCCCTCTATCTATCAATGCACACAAAAAATCATGATTTTTAATGATTTCCTGATTTTGGGGTCACAGTGACCTTGACCTTTGACCTTTTTCCTAAATTTTGGTACATGACAAACCGTCTCCCCTCAATTTCTCAATGGACACAAAAAATCATGATTTTTAACAATTTCACGATTTTGGGGTCACAGTGACCTTGACCTTTGACCTTGACCTACATTTTGGTATGTGACACATTGTGTCCCCCTAATGTATCTACTGACACAAAAAATGTTATTTTTAATAATTTCCTAACTGACCTTGACCTAATTTTTGGTATGCATCACTTCATTTCCGCCTATTGAATCCACTCACAAAAAATTAGAAATTTTTAATGATTTCCTGATTTTTCGATCACACTGACCTTTGACCTCTGACCTTGACCTACATTTAATATGCAACACATCGTTCCCCCCCTAGGGCATCCACTCACCAAAAATTAGAACTGTAGATAGAAAACTGTGAATGATCAATGATTTCCTGATTTTTGGCAACAGTGACCTTTGACCTCTGACCCCAATTTCGGTACGCAACACATCGTCTCCACCTGGCGTATCCACTCACAAAAAATTGCAACTGTGGATAGAAAACGTTCACAGATATAGACCGGACACGAACACTTCAGTGATTTCCTGTTTTTTAGGCCAGTGACCTTTGACCTGTGACCTCGACCTTCATTTTGATACGCGACACATCGTCTCCCCGTAGGGTATCCACTCACCAAAAATTGGAGCTGTGGATAGGAAACTGTCCCAGATATAGACCGGACACGAGAACCGGACAGACGGACAGACGGACCGAAACCGCCATCACATAATACGTCCGCCTTTTGGGCGGGCGTATCAAAAGTAATTTTCAAAGATTTCTTGATTCTGGCGTTACAGTGATCTTGCCTATTGACCTTGACCTAAATTTTGGTACATGACAAACCGTCCCTCCATAATTTCTCAACGGACACCAAAAATCATGATTTTGAACAATTTCACAATTCTGGGGTCACAGTGACCTTGACCTTTGACCTTGACTTATATTTTGGTATGTGACACATCGTGTCCCCTTAATGTATTTACTGACACAAAAAAACGTTATTTTTAATAATAACTTCCTGATTTGGGGATCAGTGACCTTTGATCTTCGACCTTGACCTATTTTTGGTATGCGACACTTCATTTCCCTCTATTAAATCCACTCACAAAAAATTAGAAATCTTTAATGATTTCCTGATTTTTCGGTCACACTGACCTTTGACCTCTGACCTCGACCTACATTTGGTATGCAGCACATTGTTTCCCCCTAGGGCATCCACTCACCAAAAATTAGAACTGTAGATAGAAAATTGTCAATGATCAATGATTTCCTGATTTTTGGCAACAGTGACCTTTGACCTCTGAGCTCGACCTCAATTTTGGTATGCGACACTTCATTTCCCCCTATTTAATCCACTCACAAAAAAATTGTAATTTTTAACGATTTCCAGGTCACACTGACCCCTGACCTTTGACCTTGATTCTGAGGTCACAGTGACCTTGATTATTGACCTGGATCTAAATTTTGATACATGACAAAACGGCTCCCCGTAATTTCTCAATGGACTAAAACAATCATGATTTTTAACAATTTCATGATTTTGGGGTCAGTGACCTTGACCTTTGACCTTGACCTACATTTTGATAGATGACACATCATGTCCCCCTAATGTATCTACTGACAAAAAAAATGTTATTTTTAATAATTTCCTGATTTTGGGGTCAGTGACCTATGACCTTGACCTATTTTTTGGTATGCGACACTTTGTTTCCCTCTATTAAATTCACTCACAAAAGATTAGAAATTTTTAATTATTTCCTGATTTGACCTCGACCTACATTTGGTATGCAACACATCGTCCTCCCTCAGGGCATCCACTCACCAAAAATTAGAACTGTAGATAGAAAGCTGTCAATGATCAATGATTTCCTGATTTTATGCAACAGTGACCTTTGACCTCTGACCTCGACCTCAATGTTGGTATGTGACACATCGTCTCCACCTAGCGTATCCACTCACAAAAAATTGCAACTGTGGATAGAAAACGTTCACAGATATAGACCGGACACGAACACTTCAGTGATTCCCTGTTTTTTAGGCCAGTGACCTTTGACCTCTGACCTCGACTTTCATTTTGGTATGCGACACATCGTCTCCCCGTAGGGTATCCACTCACCAAAAATTGGAACTGTAGATAGAAAATAGCCCATGGGCTTCAATACCCCTCGGCTATCAGTTATTGTCTACACCCAGCAATCATGCATTGTATAACATCATCAGTGTATTTTTAGAACTAGATAACAACATGAGGCACCAGCGGTGCTACAACTCCTCAGCCCCTTAACAGTGTAGACCAACATGTTTTTATGGGTGTATAAGTTTGGATATATAGCAGTGAGTTATGGCATGCGAAAAGCAAACCCAAGCCACAACTCAGACAGATGAATGGATGGATACACTGACACACGGACGGACAGACAGTCGGAATCCAGTATACCCTCAACTATGTACAGGGGTATAAAAAGTGACAAGGTATCCACATATCTACAGGGGGGGGGAGGGGGGGAACATGTACAGTTGTGATCTTATTGCCCTGGCCTGAAACTAAGTGTCGGACGGGTCTTTTGTCCATTTGTCCTCTGTTTATCTGTTGCCCCATATCCTGTCAAGCAGTTGATGTTAACGTGAAACAAACAATTATTATTAAAAAATATTCACAATATTATTCACAATTCAATCCCTGTTTTATATATTTTTTTTTTTTTAAATGTTACACATGGCCCATGGGATGAAAGAAATAACTACAACCGGCTAGAGTTACTGAGCTGTATCACGATGGGTTGGGATTTCCGGCTAAATATCGGAGCCAGTTTATCTCAGAGAAGTGAAATTCCCCACAGTATCTCTATGTAATTTGTGCATTTTTATTCTGAAATTCGAAGGAAATCTATTCAGAATCAAAACAAACCTCCAACAGGGTTCGCACAGCTGGGAAAGATCAAAATTCCAGGACATTTCCAGGACAAAATTGCTGTTTTCCAGGACAAGTTCAAATGTATTTGCTCTCAACGCAATGTATAGAGGTTATCTACCCTTGATTATCTCCCCTGTTGTCACCAGGAAGTATGAAATACACGTGGAATATGGCTCCGTTTTCGGCTTGAAATATTTGTCACTAAAACGAACAATTCATTCAGAGATAGAGATTCTAATCTAAAGGACAACGGATGGGTAAATAATCGTACAAATTAAATCTTAAAACGATATTATGCTTGAATCGGCCGTGGAAGAGCCAAAGAAAGATGTGATAGTTCGATTACTCCGCATATTTGTTCGCTCACGCTGATAGCAGGATTCGTGCTTTGCACCTTTCGCGCGACTTTTCACAGCACTTTCCCCCATATTTCCAACATCGAACATGTTTTGGCAAAGCTTGCACTTCGCTCTGTGCAAAGGCTCCTTGAGGTGCCAGTCCCGGTAGTCCGGATGACTCGGCCACGAAGAATTAAAATGACAAAGGCGTGACATAAGGTCATTCCACATTTCTCTCTCAGATTAATGATCGGAGGTTTCAGTGACGGATGTCTCAATTCGATATTTGATTGGCCGAGAAGTTTTACTATATTTACTACGAATGTTTATGAATGAATTGGCGCGTCAGTGAACTAGGGAATCCCCCGACAGCGATGACCGATCGTTGGAGTGAGCATTTGCCGACGGATGATTCGCAGCACAGTAATTCTATTGATTTTCCAGGACTTTCAAGGACACATACTATTTTTCCAGGACTTTCCAGTACTGGAAAGCATACTTTTATTTTTCCAGGACATTTAAGGACATTCCAGGACTGTGCGAACCTTGTCCAATACCTCACATGTTATTTTCATAGTGCCTAGTCACAATGTTACAACATTGCAAGCCCAACGTCATTGTGCTTTGGAAAAACAAAAAAACAAAAAAAAAACACGTGAGGTATTGGAGATTTTCTTTGATCCTGAACAGATTTCCTTCAAATTTCAGAATAAAAATGCACAAATTACATATGGATACTGTGGAGAATTTCACTTCTCTAAGAAAAACTGGCTCCGATAGCCGAAAATCACATCGCATCATAATGTGAGATAGAAACTCCCCTGACGAATCTCCGTTGGTAATGCATTAGCGTCAGTGCAACAACAACAAAAACAACAACGACGACGAAGATGTTTGCGTTGATTTATTGGGTTGGCCATACCTTTCGCTATCTTCCATGAAGTATATTTTAGAGGACTTGTTATGCGAGACACCGCTTGTACTGGCCGACGACCACAGTTCATTTTACAACTGAAAACTCAACTCCATCATCGGATGTGTTGGCAGGAAGCACAAACACATGGGTACTACTTTCGTTTTTGACTACTTTCGTTTTTGACAGAATCTCACAGGTTCCTACAATTCTGTTACAAGACAAAGTACAAGTTGCCGTTTTCCGATAAAACAGGCGTTTATTATCTTTCGAATCCATTCTGAGAACTTTTAGACGAAATAACAAGTCGATTTTCACAGTTTTAAAGTCGGACTATTTTTTCTCAACAGCGTAGGGATACGACAATTACTCTGGCAATACCGTACTACTGAATATGCAGAGGAATATAGACTTCTAGACCAAACCAATGACCAGTCATTCACTACACTGAACCAATAGCTGAAATACAACTTTACTATGGAGCTCTTGATTGGCTACAAGCTAGTAAGAGTATGTAAATCAGTATAAAAGTAGGGCTAATGTATGCATACTTGTAGATCCGTTTTTAGGAGACTGAAAAATGGTAGAAAACTAACAAAATCGTAAAAAAATAATTAACGACCGGTTAGACCTGAAAGTCTCAAAGGCACAAGTAAAAAATAAAAGGATCATAACCTGTAAGTTTCATGAACTTCCTAGAAATAGTTACATCCCCAAAATTTGCCCGAGGGGTAAAAACTGTTCCAGATATAGACCGGACACGAAGGATAGACGGACGGAAACCGCCATCACATAATACGTCCGCCTTTTGGCGGGCGTATAAAAATGGGTCAAGATCAGTCATCTTCAACTTACTTCTGGATCACAGCCAGATCTATATATAGTATTAATTTGGAAAGCTTGGCTATAATTCGTCCAGATATATCATAATAAACAGTGAACAACCTTGTAAAAACAAGTGAAGTCGGATCAGCTTCAAGTTCATCAACAGTCACATATCTGTCATGAATTTGGAGACTAACTATAATTATTCAATAATATTTAAAGATAAAATAGCTCAAGGTCGGTCATGTTCAATAGGCATCACCAGCTGCAACTGTTATATGAATTTGGAGAGACCGGCTATAGTCATTTGGGAGATATCATGTCCACATCAAATATGGACAGACACACATACAGATCGATGGACAGACAGACACCTATGCCGACAATACCTCTCCGGCCCAAGAGGTAATAATGTGTCCATCATTACCTGGACACCGAGTCTCACCTGTACACCTAAATCTTCATCTTTTTCTAATGCCCAGTCCGCATATTTCCATACTAGTTCATGATCACTGAGACTGAAATATAATAAATGTTATAACTTATGATGATGACATATTACATTAACACTATACAACTAAAGGATGAGCACGATAACACAATAGATAATGTTAGGGTTGTTCCAAATTAAAGTACATGGGATGGGGGGAAGATTATTCAGTTCTAAGGTATATGTGTGGTGGGTGGTATACAGTCATTTAACATTAGATAGATAGGATAAATGGAATATGGGTGGTTGGGGGTCAGAAAAAGTTGTCTACCCACCATCTCATGTATCACCTTCTAGAACAGCCCTTACCACAAAACAGTTGGATCCGAGTTATTATATGGAAATCAGTCTTCACCAGGAAAGATGATCGAAGTATGGCATTCTGAACACTCTAAATTTCTGAAGACCAAAGTTGCAAGGCATGTAATCTGTTCCTCTCAGTTACTGTAACTATCCTACCACATTGCTAAGACATGTGTAAATGGTATGTGGTATTGATTATCCCTACAGCTAATCTATCTTGGAGAGAGTCCATGACCATAAAAAACCTGTGGAGAAAAGAAGTTTACTGCTCTATTGGTCATTCCACAGTCGCAGTACACAGTGAATTGTACTTACTTTGAAAGGAATTCCACAACAAATTTAATGCCTGTGAATGCTTCATCTTCTATATCCCCATTAACTAACCTAAAGTGAAAATAAAATCATATCAAAACTAGTCCAGGATTCACAAGATGAGGCATACTTCTACTTCATTTAAAGGTTATACCAAATGACTCTATACTACTCTGCATTAAAACATACCCAGTAGTGTTCCAAACAACAAATTAGTATTTTTTTCTCGAATAATGTCGTCGAAGCGGGTCTTAGGACACGAATAGCACACATGTGGGGAAAAACGTATTGGAGCCGTGACCTCTGGTGCATGACGTCACAACCTGATTACGATTGCGCCGTAAACGTCATAGTCTATGACGTCGGGCGCTGTTACGAAAGATTCACCCAACTGTGGGAGTTCTAGCGTGATGTCGCTGACATTTGGACGTCACAACAGGCATTTGAGCGAGATCGTAATCAGGTTGTGACGTCACAGGTCAAGCGGTCACAGCTTTCGCCGTTTTGAAAGAGGCATGAAATTGTCGCACTTTACTGCCGCTATTTCCAACCTTGGGCAGTTTGAAAACATACAAAAATGTAAAACAAGTCTATATAATCACCTCTACAACAATTTAGCACAAAAAAGTAGCAGATTTTGAGACCATTTTGTATAACCTTTAATGGTGGTGTGATGGTTCACCAACTAGGCACCAATGCTTAGGTACCTGATCAAAGGTAACTCATATGGCAAACACTGAGCAGGTTCCTCAGTAAGTCACTGATTAAGAAAATTATTAAGCCTCACCATAGGATACCCACAACTTTAATAGATTCTGCTGGACTCTACAAACTGCCATATGTTTAGTTATGGTAAAGTATACTGGTTATCCCAGAAACCTCCAAGCTGCCAATAACATGACCATGTCAACAGGAACAATATACCGATAACCTGTCAGGTAGCCACCTAAACATTCGTACATGTATGTTACCAGTCTCTGTGCTTATTGGGAGGGGATTTATCATGATAGCCAGCCAAAAAGTTCATATTAAAGCGAGTGAACGCATTATTTATCACCTTTATCAAACAAAAAATATTTTCTACAAAAAACATTTCAAACTTTCTCTTTGTGCTGTTTGTAAAACGTCTTGACATTTTGCCCATGCACCCATTGTCATGGTAGTATTTAGTCCTTTGTCATTCATAAATCTGGCGAATCACTCACCGGAGTAAACCATCGCGATGAGATGAATTCCATGCAGTTTGACATAAACTGCATAGATGTAATTTCTTCTATCTGCAAGCTAATTTATCATGTCTGTGTACAAACCTATATGGAATTGGATATTAGAAAGAGGGAAAATATCAATCAGATTGATGTTTCTGGGCGAAAGAAGGTTTTGCTGTTGTTATTGTTGTTGTTGAGCTTGAGACTCTCCGATCGGTGCGGCTACGGTCAAAGTCGCGTGCATTTATCAACTGCAAGCAATATCAAAGGTCATATTTTCTTCCTCAGAAATTGCTGTTAATGTTCTTGAATGTGGGTACATTTTACAAACGGATTTCATAACATGGCTAGTGTGACTAACGTCACAGGACCTATGAAGTAGGGTAAGCATGAGGACTCTGACGTGAACTGAACTCTTGGAAATCCCCCCGCCTCAAGTTGAAGTCCTGCTTATATTAAGATGGGCACAGCCCAAGTCAGAATTACCAGTGATTTTCATCAAAAATCACCAGAAATTTCATTAAAAGTAGGTCATCTCAGAACTTGCTGGTAACAGTCTGTTAATGCTCCTTCATGCCAAAAATCAAGGTTCTAATGTCAACGGTTCTCTTTATTTTGCCGACAAAAGGATTCGGATGGACTGACTCACTCACTCATTACCGGACAATTTGCAAATGAGACCCTACTTCGTAGGAATATGCAATTATATATTTATGTCAGGCCTGTTAATATTAATAAACATGAGATTGATCTAATCAAAACCCCTCGGTTTTCCCCAAGTGATTGAGACCCATGTGTAGTGTGAACTGGGGAACAAATAGTTCTATGTGGGATGATCAAGAGGTCGGTAGTTGGTTACATTCAGGCATATAGGACAGAAATAGAAAAATTATATATCTGTACAGGGGCATAACTCTGTAAAATATGGGCCGAGGGAGCCACTTTCGATAGGCGTCTGACTTAGCACTCTGTAAAATAAGATCCGAGACAAATAAGCTGTACTGAACGTGGATCTGCAAATATAACTTGTACATTCAGCTACAGATAACAAAATTAGAGATTATTACATCCGAAAGGGGCATAACTCCATAAGCCGAGGTGAGTAATCCTTTGTTGGCTTGTAGAATACAACAATATAAATAAGTTTCCAAAATATAGTAGCTATACCGAACACAGTTCTGCAGATATAGTTGGTTAAATTCAGGCATATGTACAGGACAGAAATAGAAATTAATATATCTGTAAAGGGGCATAACTCTGTAAAATATGGGCCGAGGGGAGCCACTTTCGATAGGCGTCTGACTTAGCACTCTGTGAAAGAAGAACCGAGATGAATAAGCTGTACCGAACACGGATCTGCAGATATAACTTGTACATTCAGCTACAAATAACAAAATCGGAGATTATTACATCCGAAAAGGGCATAACTTCGTAAGAAGAGGCGAGTAATCCTTTGTTGGCTTGTAGAATACAACAATATAAATAAGTTTCCAAAATATAGTAGCTATACCGAACACAGTTCCGCAGATATAGCTGGATACATTCAGGCATATAGGACAGAAATAGAAATTAATATATCTGTAAAGGGGCATAACTCTGTAAAATATGGGCCGAAGGGAGCCACTTTCGATAGACGTCTGACTTAGCACTAGATAAATAAGTGTTGAAAATTTGGTGGTTGTGTCCCAAGCGGTTTTGCCTAAAATGCGGTAACGGACGGACGTACAGACGGACGGACGGACGTACATGGCAACGACAATACCGCGAGGCCAAAATGGCCGAGGGGTAAAAAGTTGAATTTTCCTTGATAAGTTCAGGTCAAGTGGTGAAAGTGCACGTCGGGCCGTGATACAGAATCTATCAACGGGGCTGCTGGTCGCTATATTCCCATACAAAGGTGATAATAACATCTACATAGGTTACCCTGCCTAAAATGCATGTCCAGCCTTAGTTTCCATGGAAATAATACAGCAGATCTCTGCCAGAGAACTCAAGTTGATACCTTTTATACAGTTTGATCATCACCTGAAAAATTAAATCAAATAGAAAGGAATGTCACCTACCTTGTCCATATATGTAATGCTTTTTCATTTTCACCATGGAATTTATAAAGAAGTCCTAAAGCGTGATATCTGTGATAATTTTCCAGCACCTCGACAGAGTCTCGGAGTTGACAACCAGAATCTACAGCAATGAGTGGGATCAGTTCTGGTGAGTTCACCTCTGCGTACAACTTCAGAAGGGCCACGTCAGTTTCCTGTTAAAGATTGCAATACCGTGATAACAGGAAATCTTCAAGCATGCAGTGTGTATTAATGGAACATGTAACAAATGAAGAAGGAACGGTTCAATACAAATATGTCCTACAAGATCAGATTGATATTAGAACAGCCCACAGAAGGAATGTTGAATATTAACATTAATCCATGTAATGTGTACACCAGTAATGAAGTAAAGAAACTAATCTCCTCTTCAATTTGAGACGAGTACTTGTTTCTGTATTAACTCACCTGTTTGTATCCAACATCATCTAGAGTACCTCATATCTCATCCAGATATGCCCAAAGGAAATACATGTATTCATTGACAGTTTCTGCATTCACTCACCTGTTTGTATCCAACACCATCTCAAGTAAGTCGTATCTCCTCCAGATATGCCCGTAAGAAGTACGGTACTTGTATTCTTTACCTATCTCATACAGTTTCTGTATTACCTCACTTGTTTGTATCCAACACCACGTCAAGTACCTTGTATTTCCTCCACATATGACCATTGGAAGTACTTGTACTCTTTGATAGTTTCTGTATTAACTCACCTGTTTGTATCCAACATAATCTCGAGTACCTCATATCTCATCCAGATATGCCTATAGGAAATATATGTAATCGTTGACAGTTTCTGTATTAATTCACCTGTTTCTATCCAACACCATCTCAAGTAACTCGTATCTCCTCCAGATATGCCTGTAAGAAGTACGGTACTTGTATTCTTTGATAGTTTCTGTATTACCTCACTTGTTGGTATCCAACACCATCTCAAGTAACTCGTATCTCCTCCAGATATGCCTGTAAGACGTACGGTACTTGTATTCTTTGATAGTTTCTGTATTAACTCACCTGTTTGTATCCAACATCATCTTGAGTACCTTGTATCTCCTCCACATATGACCGTTAGAAGTACTTGTATTCTTTGATAGTTTCTGTATTAACTCACCTGTTTGTATCCAACATCATCTTGAGTACCTTGTATCTCCTCCACATATGACCGTTAGAAGTACTTGTATTCTTTGATAGTTTCTGTATTAATTCAGCTGTTTGTATCCAACACCATCTAGAGTACCTTGTATCTTCTCCACATATGACCATCAGAAGTACTTGTATTCTTTGATAGTTTCTGTATTAACTCACCTGTTTGTATCCAACACCACGTCAAGTACCTTGTATCTTCTCCACATATGACCATTAGAAGTACTTGTATTCTTTGGTAGTTTCTGTATTAACTCACCTGTTTGTATCCAACACCATCTCGAGTGCCTCTTATCTCCTCCAGATATGCTCGTAGGAAGTACTTGTATTCTTTGATAGTTTCTGTATTAACTCACCTGTTTGTATCCAACACCATCTCGAGTGCCTCGTATGTCCTCCAGATATGCTCGTAGGAAGTACTTGTATTCTTTGATAATTTCCGTGTCACCTTTAGTCAGCTGATTAATGTCCGCGATATCATGGAGAGGAGGGACTGCCCGTGTGAAGTTTGACGAGGCAGGCATCATCTTCGGATACAGGGTTATTATCTACAAATACACACAACCTTTGTTAAAGGAAATCAGCATCGATTAATGACTGAACAACCAAAGCAGAAAGTCCACTCTGTGTCAAAGCTAGATCTTTCAACACGCATGAGTGAATTCTCTTGTAGTACCTTGGCCTCGCTCATTATCATAACTTTTATGTGTTATCTATAGCAGGGCATTAACCCAAGATCTGACTGGGAATGTAGTTTACAGGTAACTCGCCAAAATCAGGCCTCTCGTTTTAAGGGCGCGATCGCGCTCCCGCACCTTCGCGCTTCTGAACTTGGAACTAGGTGCGCGACTATAGCGCACCTGGCATTTCGCGGTCGTTAAAAAACAGTAAACGCAGCTAAATTCATTACCAACTTACGTGTGCCATTAACTGCCTTCCGACAGCAACGCATGTGTTTACATCCCGTTAAATGGTCAGCGGTCGAAATAACGCCTGCCTACCTGCCGCCGGCAAGTGAATTTTTCCAGCGACAACTTGTCTTGCAAAAAAAATCTACCTGTCGCATGCGTCAAGTAGGATTTTATATAGCAAAAACGATAAAATGCGATCAATTTTCGTAAATACCTTTTAGAAGTCTAGATCTATCTGAAAGAATGGACAATCCAATAAATAATCCATTGAAAATTTATTTCAAGCCGATCTTTAGCCATTGTTGTTGGACCTTGTTGGTGATTTTCTCTATCAACATTTTTCGCGCCAAATTTACTTCCGGTTGCGCGTCACCTCTTGCGCGGTAGTCTGGTGCATGCAATAGTCGGACCTGTTATGGAACGGAATCGGACTATCTGATGTTTTATTCTTCCAGTTGGTAAATAATATTGTTGGCTTCTTTTCTTTGGCTTCTATTCACAAGTGGAAGTTTTTCTATGCAGACATTTCAGTTAATTGATAATTCCAATGGGACTGGTGTTTGATTCTAATTTATTGGAATCAGCAATTAACAAGGGGAGACTTCTGATAAATATAAGTAAATATAGTTGGGATACTCCCCTTAAATTTTCATTCTTTAAAAAGGGTGTTAGTTGGATCTAAATTCTTTGATATAATGTCACAGGTGCCATCTAAAGTTCACATGATTTAGTCAACAACAAAGCTTTTTGCAGTTCTAATTGCAGAAATTAGGGAAATAGTTGTCTTTGACATATCAGTATTGACATCAACTTTCCACTGGTGCTCTAAGTTTGAAAGAACATGTGTGCCAAATAAAAAAAATTAATAATAATAAATTTAAAAAACACCCACCTCATTTTTTGAAAAGAAAAATTGCAGGAGAACCATTCGCTGTCAAATTTCACATCATTATTGGTCACGGTTCGTCTGTTATCAAGGAGATAACACATCATTCGCCTAGACTCATTTAAGGGGCGTGATTTTAGGTGTGCTAACCACACTCCTGATAATAAATAAGGCGAGTGATTGTCACTCGCCTGTTGTCTCACAAAACAAGAGGCCTGCAAAATGTGAATTCAATGTGGATTCCCTTGAAACATATGAAAGGTTTGAAAGTTGAGAAACTCTCATGGCATTGTATTCTTGTTGTACTACTACACCTGCTTAAAATTACCTACATAACTATATATGGGCCAATTATGTACATCTAAACTCCAGAACTTCGGATTATACCTTCCCCAGATGTGGAAGATTTTATCTATACCAGACATATGACATAGCAGTACAATGTGTAGATGGTGTTATTTTATATCCAATTATTTTTAGGAGGTCACTTTCTGGATGAAGCACAAATACTAGTGCTTTAGGAGCTGTGCCATTATTCAGTCTATCAGAGGGGTAGTAAATGTACGTAAACTTGACTCCGTTCTCCGAACGTCCTCTTTTTGTGGAAGCTGAGGTGGCCGAGTGGTCTAGGGCACTTGCATTTACTGCTGGCGATTTGGTGCCAAACTCTGAGGGCACGGGTTCGAGTCTCGCATGGGATTGACCCATCCAGCACTAGTATTTGTGCTTTATCCAGAAAGCGATATCCTAAAAATAATTGGATATAAATGTTACCTACTTTCTAAATGGCATTAGTATCTATATAATATCGGTGTTATTGTAATCTGTAATATATTCACACCCTCAGTCTCCTCACTTGCCTCTCTCACATTTATCTCACTGAACAATGTGTAGATAACATTACAGTAGTACAATATGTGTAGATTATATTGGAGGTTGTAAGGTGTAATCTGTAATATATACACACCCTCAGTCTCCTCCCTCGCCTCTCTCACATCTATCTCACTGAACAATGTGTAGATAACATTACAGTAGTACAATATGTGTAGATTATATTGGAGGTTGTAAGGTGTAATCTGTAATATATCCACACCCTCAGTCTCGTCTCTCACATCTATCTCACTGAACAATGTGTAGATAACATTACAGTAGTACAATATGTGTAGATTATACTGGGGGTTGTAAGGTGTAATCTGTAATATATACACACCCTCAGTCTCCTCACTTGCCTCTCTCACATCTATCTCACTGAACAATGTGTAGATAACATTACAGTAGTACAATATGTGTAGATTATATTGGGGGTTGTAAGGTGTAATCTGTAATATATCCACACCCTCAGTCTCCTCACTTGCCTCTCTCACATCTATCTCACTGAACAATGTGTAGATAACATTACAGTAGTACAATATGTGTAGATTATACTGGGGGTTGTAAGGTGTAATCTGTAATATATCCACACCCTCAGTCTCCTCACTCGCCTCTCTCACATCTATCTCACTGAACAATGTGTAGATAACATTACAGTAGTACAATATGTGTAGAATATATTGGAGGTTGTAAGGTGTAATCTGTAATATATACACACCCTCAGTCTCCTCACTCGACTCTCTCACATCTATCTCACTGAACAATGTGTAGATAACATTACAGTAGTACAATATGTGTAGATTATATTGGAGGTTGTAAGGTGTAATCTGTAATATATACACACCCTCAGTCTCCTCACTCGACTCTCTCACATCTATCTCACTGAACAATGTGTAGATAACATTACAGTAGTACAATATGTGTAATTATACTGGGGGTTGTAAGGTGTAATCTGTAATATATACACACCCTCAGTCTCCTCACTCGCCTCTCTCACATCTATCTCACTGAACAATGTGTAGATAACATTACAGTAGTACTATATGTGTAGATTATATTGGAGGTTGTAAAGTGTAATCTGTAATATATCCACACCCTCAGTCTCCTCACTCACCTCTCTCACTGAACAATGTGTAGATAACATTACAGTAGTACAATATGTGTAGACTATATTGGCGGTTGTAAGGTGTAATCTGTAATATATCCACACCCTCAGTCTCCTCACTCACCTCTCTCACTGAACAATGTGTAGATAACATTACAGTAGTACAATATGTGTAGATTATATTGGAGGTTGTAAGGTGTAATCTGTAATATATCCACACCCTCAGTCTCCTCACTCACCTCTCTCACTGAACAATGTGTAGATAACATTACAATAGTACTATATGTGTAGACTATATTGGAGGCTGTAAAGTGTAATCTATATTATATACACACCCTCAGTCTCCTCACTCACCCCTCTCACATCTATCTCACTGAACAATGTGTAGATAACATTGCAGTAGTACAATAGCTGTAGATTATACTGGAGGTTGTATTAAAGGTGTAACCTGTAATATTCACACCCTCAGTCTCCTCACCTCTCTCACATCTATCTGACTGTTCTTGAACAATTCTCGAGCTTCCTCAAATTGCTGCTCACCAAACTCAATAAATGCTGCCTGCTGTTGGATACGTCTGTACATCTGTCAAAATACAATGTCCCCCAATAAGGTCAATTTACAATCATAATAGATTTTTGAAAAATTTGAATGCCCAAAGCAGTCTGAATATCCGGCACTGAAATGATGTACAGATATAGAGCATCAGTGTATAGTAAATCAATCCCTCTATTGACATTCGATTAACCTCCGTTTTCAGTGTAATTTTTGCTCAAAAGATTTTCATTAAATATAATCACCCATAATCATAATCAAGTCCTCGTAATCGCTGTTTTCAATAAAAATTTGATCATATAATTTTTCATGCTGCGAGTGGAAATATAAAACAAAACCACAAAAGAATATTAAATTTTGTCTGCTGAAGAACGAAGTTCAACATAACTATTGACTGATAATTAATTACCTAATTAGTTGTGATAATAAAGCATTAAAGGACAAACTGCATGTTAATCCTTTGTAGGCTTTGGAGTCGGGTGATGTAGACGCCTCATGCATTGTCTCTTTGAGGCTTTACGTAACCCCAATTTTCTGGTCTTGTCAGCAGTATTATCTGGGATTACAGCCGAGATATTTTAATTTATCAAGGGGATACAAATCTGTGGTGGGAACCTCCTGAACAATCATGCAATCTCAGTAAACTGCAATGGTATACCCACAGAAAAAGACATCCAACACTTCTTCTACTCTCATAATTTCTAGGACATTTTGGTGAAAAGTATCTCGTACATATGGCAAACCAAGGGCCATAGCTTTGCATGGAAATTCCTCTATCAACAGAAGCGCATGGGTTACTTCCCTTGAATACATGCATATTGTACTTGCCTTACCTCAAGTTATGCGATCAAACTTCCACTAAATTACGAATGAAATTGAAACAGTAAGTATCAATTTGCGAATTAAGTTGAAATGTGTCGAATTTCAAAAAAATTGTAGGCCTTTTTTTTACAACAATGACATAGAGCATAAGAGTCCATTCGATCACTGTGGTTTTTTTGGAGATGCTCTCCTTCATTCAGAATCAATGGTGATAGATTTATAGGGGGGGCTTATCATATACATAAAAAGGTTAACAAGGTAACTGTGATGTATTGATAAGACATACCCTCATGAATTTCTCTCTGCTTAGTCCAGTTTTTTTGGCATTCTTGGCGAGTTCTAGAGCCTCACTCACCCTCTTGTCAGCCAGCAGGGCTTGGATCTGGAGAATGTTCAAATACAACATTACATTCCACATGACCATGCACAACAGGGAAATAGACGAGCCCGGTCTGCTCTCTTTGGAGCTAACATTCTAGCTGGCTAGATTCCTCATATAAGTCTAAGGGCAGTTCTAGAAAAAAGTACATGGGATGGGGGCAAGATTTTTCAGTTCTATCGTATATGTGTGATGGGTGGTACACAATCATTTAACATTAGGGAGATAGGATAAATGGTATATGGGTGGTTGGGGTCGGAAAAAGCCCCCGCCCCATGTTCCTTTTTCTGAAACAGCCCTTACGAGAGAAAAAAAGGTGTTTATCAAGCTCCCATTTATAATAATAATAATATTAGGATAACTGTTCAATGTTCTCCTTGGTTTAGGATCTGAAGAAATGTGTTGATGTAAAAGTGTATCCTCAATGTCAGAGAGGGTGTAACACGACACTCGGAGTTTCGCCCTGCAGCATCTCTGAAGATGGCAGCTCATCTTACCACAAGTTGAGAACTGAATGCGTCTGAACAGATTGACATATTGGACTCACAAATTACCTGTTTCTCCCAGGCCACTGGTACAAGGCTGTAGATCTCTTTTCCTGAGGATACGAATATTCTGCCGTCATAGTCACCAAGGTATGTCCCACCTTGGAACGGAATGCTTTGTTTCTGCTGCTGATCTAATATACTGATACCATATAGATAAAAAAACATCTTGAATAAAGAATACAAAATAGTAGCAAGCATGTCAAAAACTACTTTAACCTACAAAAATTTATATACCATCAACACTTCTTAGAGATTGTAAACAGACATTAAAATGGAACAAATTTAATCCAAGATAAATTAATCCGGCAATGTAAGACGACGTTAAATCTTATTCAATCACTCATTCACATTCACTTAACTCTGTTGATAGGAACAGGCTATTCGTTAATTGCAAGGAGCCTATATAATATACCTATGCACTGTAATAAACTCATCATTCATGGCGACAATGTATGGATGAACGAATGTCACACCAATGAGGTTGTTACTCCACTGTAGGGGTGGGCGCTGTGATATACCGGCTGATGTGACGAACATACCCAGGGCACTTGGTCCACTCAACAAAAACTCTTCCTGTAAAAGCAATGTAACATATATTTACACAATCTTCAGAAGTCATACAAATGGCATGAGAATCCTGTTCAATTTGAAGAGAGAGGAGAGAGTTAAATTTAACATAAGATTCAGCAGATGTTTAGTGACTTTAGTTGAAGATGTCTGTTCTATTAAAAAAGTTTATTCAGGGGACTGAATTTTTGGAAAATTTTCTCAACAGATCTTACCATGGTCCCAAAATTAATAGATGCAAAGATATTTCTTATTTTTTATATGGATGAAAATCTGTAAGGTGGTTCAAATTTGTTCCCCTTGTTTATAGAGAGGACACCTTTATATTTATTTGATATTTCCTGTCAATCAGCTCTGGCTAGAGCTTGTTAACTCAAATGCTAATGTTTACATTCAATTATTTTCAATTCCTTGATAAAGTACAAATACTTGTACTAGACAGGCCAGTCTCATGCGAGACTTGAAACCATGCCCTCAGAGTGTGATACCAAATCGCCAGCAGTAAATGCAAGCACTCGGCCACCGGAGCTTCCACAAAGAGGAATTTCAGAGATCGGAGCCTAGATTGCATACATTTACTATCCCACAGATAAGCTGAATATCTAAATTATATAGAACTACAATTGTGGTCCACGGCTGGGCAACTAAAGTCCAACATTACTAAACATACAGGGAATATATAAATTGATCTAGTAAGCATGCAGAGATATGGGAGTTCAACAGACCTTACTGATCCTTTTGATGATGGCTTTTGTTTGTTCATTTTCTACAGGGAACAGATCTTGTACATGATTGGTCTCATAGTCTATCATACAATACTGAGAGGTCATGGCAGCACAAATAAATGTACCATCCATACTCTGAAATAGACAGAAATGTCAATTGAGATATACATGTATGAAAGATCAAATCTGATTCCACATTTGCTAAACATACAGACATGTAGATGTATATTGCATTTGATTATAAAAGTGAAAACTACACATTTTTTTTCAATATAATGTGAAGAGAGAGTTGGAAATAGGGGCATATGATACAAAGATGATGACACTATGTTTCCGGGTATGATCACAAAGGATGTCATAGGTTAAGGCAAGGATTTGTCACCACCGAGTGAGTGAGGAAGTAGGATTTAAACATGGCTTTCAGCAACTTTTCAGTTAAAAAAGAAATCAAAGTGTATCAGCACCAGCGTTATATGGTTGAAATGTCAATAAAACAGTGTTAGCTATGAATATTTTAATATAAATTACAAAGTGTAAATTTCAAATTCTTTAGACCCAGTTCTTGAACAACAGGGCAATGAAATATAGCATTCATGCAAAAACACCTATTCATTTTTATGAACATCGGAAGATTGACTTTCTCCACAACTACCTATATTGTAATGACTATTTTATATAAAACACATTTTGGTTATGGTCCATCTACATATGTTTACACAGAGAAATAAAACACATTTTCACCCCAAAATTAACAAGAGCCCAAGGGGCTTCAATATATGCCAATACATCTGGAATTACACTGATCCAAATTTCAAGGTTGCTTCATTGCCTTGGTCCCAATTGGTAGCTAGCAATCCAGAGAAAGGTCCAAGTTTTGTGCTTACGAGAACGTAACATTTATGATAAACTAAAATGGGCTTAACTCTTGGTAACTGGCTGAACTTGAAACAAGAGCCGAGAGCTCAAATATCCCACAATCAAATCAACAATATTTTGCATGAAGGAAGAAAAATGTGAAAAAAGTGATGAAGTAAACCTTTGTTCTTGAGTTAATAAACAGATATGAAGTTCAGAAAGGTCCCCTCTCCCAGTTAAAATAGTAAATGCATGGTTTTTATTTCACAACAGTTTAACTGAATGTAGCTTTTTCATACATGTATCAAACAGGGGAGACAACTCCAAAGGACAAATGCTATATACATGTAAGAGAGACAACTCTGACTAGTCCAACCTAACAATAGTCAAACTGGATTCAGTTTTGGGGGACTGTGACCTTGACCTTTGACCTTAAACAGGGATTCATAGAAGTCATTTTGTTTAGGACCGTTAATGGTCAAATTGAGTTTTTCACCCAGCAAATTGAGTATTTAGCGTGCTTTTAGGGGTGCAAATTGAGTTTAAGAATATTTTTAAGACCAGTTGCATTATATACCACATACATGTATAATTTAATCATGATTGTGATTTCATAGGAAAGTACAATTTTGTTCACCTGATCAATGTGTCCTGTTGGCTTTTTATGTTGGTATGGAATGCTGTTGGGCGAAGGCCATGGACTGATCAACAGGGCAATTGACAATAGCCAGAAGTTGTGGAAAATAACTTTGAAATCAAGTTTTCTAGACCTACTCAAATTTTTAACATTACGATATACAGATAAAGTGCCGTAAATAAATCAATTTATGGAGAAAAACCAGGGCCAGACAATGTTATACCATAGGAATCCGTACCCCAGTCGGGTGGGTCATTGACAATGACAGCTGATGGAACACCTCATCTATTGTTCTCTGTAACTAAACGAATTTATGGATAACAACTAAAGATGTTGATTAGCTGGTTACTAACAGCCGTTTCCAACCAATTGCTCTCTGCTCTTGTTTAGCGAGAGTTGTCGGAGAGAATTTAGTTAGATCAGCCTACAATAGCTCAATGAGCAACTTGCCCTAACCTGTTAAAAAAATTACAACTTTATTCAAAGATCTGAAAAAATCAAGAAAAATTCTAAACTATCGAGGCAGAACAATTTATTCAATAAAGGAATCAACTCATAAAAAATGAAAATGAAATATTTAGATCGTCAAATGACAATGCGCTGCAGTGTTGTCTACACGTGTTGTTGTTGTTGTTGATGCGTGTGAACTTTCATTTTCAAACAAATTCTCAATCCAGGCCATTCACTTCCAGTTGTTAAGTTGAGTTGTCAGTAATAAACTTCAAGCAGTCCGTTTTAAGTATTAAGTCCCTCGTATAGACTGATACATCACCAGTCATTCAAAACGTAGAATTTCTTGATGATGAAAGCATCGGCTGTATCTCGCCAACTGGTATTGATTTCTTTTCTCGTAAGTCTCGCGAAAAAGTCTTTCGGGAACCCTTCGTAACCTCGCAACTAAGCAATTTCGAAGGGCACCCGAGCTAGATATTACAGTCATGCGCATAAAATGGCGGGTTGTTTAGCGCCGTGTCGAGCTGCGGTTTTCTCCGCCAACACGTGTAAATAAATATTGAACAGTAAGTTACACAATTCATATTCAGTTTTAATTAGCTCAAATTGAGTTTTTCGTCTCGGTTGAAATTCAGTTTCTCTAAATTATTGGTCACAATTGGTCACAAATTCAGTTTTCACTATTTTTTTCCCCCCAAATTCAGTTTCTCAATTTTTTTTAGGACCGATAACCGACCCTAAAAGGCGACTTCTATGAATCCATGTTAAAATGAACAGGGTACCTTTTTGCCCAGCGAGTAAGGTATACCTCAAGTTTGGTACCAATTCATACCTTGGAACTGGAGATATCGCACAGATAACAGAATTTCAGGATTTGGGATCACAGTGACCTTGACCTACATTTTGGTACGTGACACATCATGTCCCCCTAATGCATCAACGAACACAAAAAAATGCATTTTTAATGATTTTTTTATATTTTGGGATCACAGTGAGCTTTAAACATTTGACCTTGTTTGCGACACATCGTCGCCACCTGGTGTAGCCACTCACAAAAAATTGCAACTGCGGATGGAAAACGGTCACAGATATAGACTGGACACGAATGGTTCAGGGATTTCCTGGTTTTTAGGCCAGTGACCTTTGACCTTGACCTCCATTTTGATATGCGACACATCGTCTCCCATCAGGGTATCCACTCACCAAAAATTGGAACTGTAAATAGAAAACTGTCCCAGATATAGACCGGAGACAGGGAACGGACAGATGGACGGAAACCACCGTCCGCTTTTTGGGAGGGCATATAAAAATTATACACAAATTATTTCACGTCCCTGTTACTGAAGAATCATGATTACTCTGAGTAACATAAAGGTGTTACTTTATGCCAATCAAACAATTTTCTTAGCTGATATTTTATATTTCATACTCCAACCCTACCACGCTGGGACCGAATCCTCGACTCAATGTAAGACATCCTTTAAAGGAATAGACAACCTTTAATAAGCGTATATTGCAAATGAAAGAACAATTCCAGGAGTGTCCAAAACGATTTTTATTTCAATTTTGCAATTTTTTCCAACCGAATAAGAAGCCGTCAATGATAAATTCTGTGGCTTGTAAGGGCGCCGCCATTACGGCAAGTTTAGTGACGTCACTGGTCCGCAGAACACTGCAGTGAACTGGGAGGAAACACAGTTTGCCATGCACTGGAATAATCGCAGCCCAATAGGCCAGCAGGTGTGGCTATACATTCTTGTATTCTGTACCCTGTAAATACCGGCTGATGTTTGTACAATAACAATGATCTTATCCTTGTTGAGAAATCGGGGTTGATCTGTCGTCTAGCTCCGGTGTAGCCTTGTTCCATACTACGTGAGAACAAGGCCCCGGCTGTAAACCAGTCACCAGATCGAGTTGTTGGGAAATTGCCGTACGGGCAATATTTGCCGACCCAATTGACCATAACCAATAAAATAATTCGATTCTATGTCCACTTACCTTGTTTATGAGTGACCGTTTGTTAGCTTGGCAAGAGATCGAAACTCGGACGAGGGGGGTTAAACTGTCCATGTAAAACTTATCGATGTAAAGATGGCGGAGATGTGGACAGTTTTACCCCCCTCGTCCGAGTTTCGATCTCTTGCCAAGCTAAAAACGGACGGTCACTCATAAACAAGGATTTTTATGAAAGGTAAGTGGAATCGAATTATTTTATTGGTTATGGTCAATTGGGTCGGCAAATATTGCCCGTACGGCAATTTCCCAACAACTCGATCTGGTGACTGGTTTACAGCCGGGGCCTTGTTCTCACGTAGTATGGAACAAGGCTACACCGGAGCTATCTGTCGTCTAGACTGTCTAAGTGTCAAAAAAAAACAGCATCGAGTTGTCTGATAAAATATGCTTTCGTTATAGGCCAATACTTTTCAGCTGATCACTATACGCCAACATGCGTCAACATAATTCGGCAGTAACTCACTGAGATTGTTTAATGTAACCGAAATTGGGAATAATTCTGATTTGTGTGTTACCAATTCAAAGAGCCTCAACAAAGACCGGCACTCAGCCAGAAAACGAAACTAAATCTGCCTTAGCTGGAGGCTTATTTCTCCGGGAAAAGATTGTCCGGAGATTTTTCTCACCGTTGAACTGTTACCGAAAGAAACTGTTCAGCATGACACGACCGTTAAACACCCACCCAAATATCTAGCGTGCGAGAAAATTTACCTGAGAAAGTTTATGGAATAAATCCTTGTCAGCTAATGTCAGCACTTGCACATGTGCTCGTCTGATCGTTTCCTAACAGGACATCTCACAACAGAGCCGACTAAACGAAATCCGCGACCCGGCCGGCTTCTACGGTACATACATCCTCGAACGATTTCTACAGTAGATCGTCTTCAATGGGCTCGAACACGCCTGACACGTCTTGTATCCCTCGACACTGCCCACAAGCAGCGTAGATGAAAGCATGGTTTCGCCCAGCCAGCCATTGTCATCAGTCAGGTTAAAACTCCAGGAAATGCAAGGCGTCGGATACTTGGAAAAAGTTGAAAATCACTTGCTGCCATGTTTGCTCTCTGGCCCATTGACGTCATGAGCTAGTTGTCACGTGAACATCACTCGGCCGCTCATTGGTTAAACCATAAAGATGGCATAAAGATGGCGGCTCCCTTCATTCAACACATCTGGTTATTTTCCCAATGTTTGGGAGTATTTTTCTTCGTTAGAAAGAATCTCAAAAATAGGAAAAAAATATTTTTGGGCACAGTTTGGATTGTTCTTTCAGTCGCAGTTTACGTTTGCCAAATGTTGTCTATTCCTTTAATGTCAGTATTGCTTTGCTATGGACTGATTTTGATTGGCTGTGGCCAGCCTAGTATACTGCCTAACCTGTACAGGCAATAGCATGGACACACATCAGAGATTTCTATTACAGCAAATTGTTCTCGTTCACTGATGAGTGCAGATCTGGTATCTACAACAAGGCAAGAACCTAAGATCTGATCAGTAAAGTACTTTATTAATACCTTTCCTAATATTATTATTATTCAGTCACAGGACGTGAAAATATCATACAGATGTTTCATTATTATTTTCCTATTTCAGGGGAGGTGATCCAGTACATTAGAAATACTGATTGAATATGTTCATTAAAGATTTAGCGGTGATTGAATTTAATTATGTGATAGGATAATAAAATAGTTTAATGTGAAAACTCATCAGAATTGCTTAGTCCCTTTAAACAAGGTTCTTCACTGTGGTGTGGTCTTACCAGTGTAACAGCTGGCTCTGGTATATTGATATCTCTGGTATGGATCATCTTATCTTCTGTCACTGTGTACAACTGTACTTGTTTCTTTCTCAGAGCAACACAGACCTTGTACACAACACAGGGAGAATATAAATATGCCAGTCACCCAGAGGTACACATCCAGTGAGCAACAGTAATATAAGCAAGTACATATGATCATGAAAGCAGGAATCTTACTAGAGGAAGTTTTAAATCAAAGTGATCATTTCCCATGAGCCTAGATTTCCATTTTAGTATTCACATTCGATTAAAATTTACATGGTACTGCCACAACATTTTTTTGCTCTACATTTAATTTGATTCAAAGAAACAAATCATAATATATATTCATTTATTAATTAGTCCATAATTTTGTATAGGATACATTTAAAGACTGAAGATTAAAGACCACAGACCTACCTCCACACTGAAAGGATTAGCTTTAATGGGGTTTTCATTCAGACAGAAATAGGTCACACCTTTAATCTTGGCACCAGACAGAATGGGCTATATAAAAACAAACAAATTAAAATATCAATACATTCAACATGTTCAAATATATTTCCATCTAGAAATTTACATAGTCTGTTTTATACACCTTGCTGTCCAAAGATGGTATACTAGCAGACCAAAGATGGGATGAAGTCTAAATACTATTTCCCTCTTTCAAGAGAAGCATCTCTCTCAAATAAAAAAACCCAGACTACGCCCCTCCCAGCGAGAATCGGCAATTAGTGGATGTGGCAAAAAATGATTGATATATTGGAATATCTACTTATTTCAGGTTGTCTCAAGTGAGTGAGTGAGTGAATAGAATTTAACGTCGTTTTCAACAATATTTCAGCTATATCGCGACGAACCAACTAAGCACCACCCAGCCAAGTCACGTTCCTGCTACTTCAAAGAAGAAATCTTTGAAGCAGCATGGAACCAGACACCCTCCATCCACCCTATAAAACACTGAGGACAGCTCACAAGTCACAGACAGGACGCTTACATGGTGCAATAAAGACAAGTGATATTACAGTGCTAGACATCACATTGTCAAGTTCCTGTCGCTTCTAAGCAAAATGCATTGAAGCAACAGGAACCCATGCCCACCCAACCAGAAGAAACTAATAATTTTCTTCAAATAGATTCCTTTCAGGTGAGAAAATTTTTCATGAAGGAAGAAAAATGTGAAGAAAGTGATGAAGTAAACCTTTGTTCTTGAGATAATAAACAGATATGAAGTTCAGAAAGGTCCCCTCTCCAATAGTAAATGCATGGTTTTTATTTCACAACAGTTTAACTGAATGTAGCTGTTTCATACATATATCAAACCGGTTGTCTCAAATATTTTCTCTACTATATTACAGTCGAAAATCACCAAAAGCATGGAAGAGGGACTGTAAAACACTGAAAAATGTCGCCCCCAGCTAAAAGAAAATGCAAAATTTGAAAGATTTGAATGAAAAAAGTACACACATTTGAAATCTGACTTTTCAACAAAAAACATTGAAATCAGTGTTTCAACTGAATATTCTCATCCCTGTGTATCAGTGTTTAAAAGTTGGTAAGCCATGTCCAGATGAATTAATACATGTATATGTAAACTGTCATATTATCATTTCTGGTTTATGACATCACTTGAGATGAGTACTGATCTGAAGCCCGAACTGAATGTTACTCCCATATTCATGTTAGGTTAGATGGTCCCCTGTATGTGAAGTCAGATAAGCAATGTGCATATCCATATGTGAATTCGACCGCGATTAAGAACACCAAGCTAATAACAAACAAGTGCTGCAAATTTTACAAAAGCAAAGTGATATTTCTGACATTATTCAACCCATAGCTAAAACATAATGTAAAATATAAAACCTTTACATTTTTCTTTTACTCTGATATTATTGGAATATTACATGTTATCCCTTACCTCCAGATCAAACATATTAAGTAGAGTGAGGGTGGAGTCACACAGGACCATGATTCGGTTCAGTGCCGAGGCAGCTTTTAGTTGTCCAATGGATTTTTTCTGCAAATACAATGTGCAGAAGTATACCATGAAAATATTGGCGACAAAGGCTGAAGGCTGCCCCACACTCAGCTATGCAGGCATTTGATGCCATTTTGAAGGAAAAGTTATGTAGGACATCTCATAATGGGGTAAGGATCATGTCTGTGCATCAAACTGTTTTTGGTCAACTTAGAAAAACACAGTGGTGGGGAGGGGGGGGGGGGGACAGCAGTGAGCTACAGGTATCTTCTGAACAGGAACTGTATAGGGCCCACTCAGAATAGTTTGGTCACAAACAGCTGTAATCCTACCCACATCAGACATATTACACAGGGTTAGGTTCTCACTTACTAATGTTAGATATTTATGTCCCTGTTTCTCACTGTAGTAGATCACTTTCCCAGCTACATTTGTCTTTTCTTCTAGTATATAATGTACCACAAAGCTGAAAATACACAGGTAGTCAGAAAGGTAGTCAGAAACTACAGCAAATGTTGAAGATTACATCCAGACTCTCAACTTCCACATCTTCTGCCTCCATTCACCCACGAGCTCATAGCACACACTGCATGCAGTATGTTTATTACGATAAAACTATTCAAAATTATATAATATGGTATCACAAGTATGGGTCAGAAATTCTCCATTTATGAGATATGCAGATGGGCTAAGGGTCATGAATGTGTGATCCATTCCAGAGAATACTGAAGGGCTTGTTCTATATATGTTATGATGTAATGATGGTAATTGTAAGCTTTCTCAATATACCTGACTATATGTATTTTATATTATATCGATTATGGCGTTATCTGTCAGATCTGTCTACTCATAGACTTTACCAATCAATTGTTCCGGACTACTCACCAATCATTTGTTCCTATGTAGAGGTTCTTGCCACACAGCTCAATACATTCAATCTGAAAACAGCCAAAGAACAGCAAACATGAAAACTACCACTATCTAGTACAGACACAAAACTTTAACAAAAATGATATACATTTTGCGAATGGGGTTTTTGACAGTGCAATGTGAATACAAGTCCAAATTTCCCCTGACCATTCACCATGTCGATATATCATTGGACGGACTGTTGTGGCAAGGGGATAATTTTGTCAGAATAAGGTTTATCAAGGCTTGCTTTTCCACGGGAATCCGATTCCTGTCAGCACTCCCGCAAAATAACTGGATTCCCGTAATATATCAACAATCTGTATAGAAATGATAGCTTTAGATTCCCGCATCACTGGATCGGAACTGGCGGACGTGACTGTATTTTATTTTGATTTGACTCGTATAAAATACATGGTGGGGGAATACGTCCAGCGAAAGGGGGATGTCGGGGGGTGGAGGTGAAATGCGTCAGGTGGGGAGGGGGAGTGAAATGTCCTAGTCAGTCTGAACACTGCTGAAAATGACAGTGTTGTTGTTGTAAAATTTACAAACCTGTGTTTTAGCTTTGTCAGACATTAATTTCACCCGCTCTATGGCAGGAACCAATTCAAAAGCCTTCACACTCATTCTGTCCTGTCACTTGACTTAACACAAAAAAGAAACCATTATTATCTGCTGTCCACGCTGTCTCAAAATCGTGGTCTGCTTAGAAAAGACAACTTCATCTTGCACTTCCTCTGATCAGCATCAGCCATGTTTTTGCCTCGCCACCTGTCGGCGAGAGATGGGAACCTCCCACCAGAAACAGGGGGAATAAGTCTAAAACTCAATAGATAATCGAACACGTGAGTTTTCAACTTCTACATCATTCACCAAGTCTCGCTCCGTTTTTTGCGTTTTACAAACCGCTCCAAATCTAATTTCACCCACAGGCAACAAAAATGTAATGAGCTGTTTGTCACTCTTAACATGTGCTTTCCCGTAAATTGTGAATCTACAGGAAGTAGAGGGTCTTTGCTTAATATCGCTCAGCTGAAGGTAACATACTGGAATGTACACGGCTTAATATCAAAACAACATAACAAGTTGAATGACCCAGTATTTCTCAACTGTCTATCTTGTTACCATATAGTATGTCTTGCGGAAACACATACTGGTCCAAATCATGACATATCTATTCCTGGATACTATAGCGTTCCACTCATTGGACCGAAAAGAAAGAACTCGCCCCTACACCATGGGGGATTAGCCGTGTATGTCCGGGATTAAATTCGCCCAGGAATACGTTTTCTTGAACACCAAACCAATGATTATTTGTGGATTGAACTCCAGTCCAACAGGTTTGGTGTTGACAAAAATATATATATATGCTTCAATTACCTTCCTCCTGAGAAATCTCCTTTTAACTCTAAGCATGGAGTTAAATAAGGAGGAGAGAGCACTCGGCCAGCCGCGGGTCGCTGATCCGTGAGGTCGCCCGCAGAGCTATTGTATTCTGAATGGCCGTCAGTCACGATCTGTCCGTTTGATGTTCAATGTATGATTCCGCCGACCGAGTCGTTGGTTCTTATTAGCCGCAGAAAAACATCAACGGAAGTTGAAATTAAAAATGCGCAGTAGTTCTACGTAAAAATAAGGATGCATTAATTATGCGCAACACAAATATTAGGCAATTTGAAGTCATACTGAATATGAGCATATTTCATTAATCAGAATACGACCATTCGTAGCTTAGTTACAGGACTTTGGAATCATACTGTCGTTTTGTATATTTTATCGTTTTTCTACAACTTCCGCATTTCTCAACAAGACAAAAATTTGCAGGGAACTTGGTATAAGTACAGCGAATGTGGAAACGAATAGCACATGAGGGTCCGGTTGGACTAGCTAAAAATATAAACGATAGAAAAATTCTCAAAAACCCCATTTAAAATATATGGGCAATTTTGCCACAAACAGAAAATACATCATTTTCACTGCCGAATTAACAGAATTTCCGCATTTCAAAAATGACACATTTTGTGCTTGCGTTCAAGATCAAATAAAAGAGTACATATCAGTCTTTACCATTTTAGGGTCCGGAAGCCTGAATTTGGATAAAATGCAATATTGTAAACACTAGATTGGCCTTTTTTCGCTTTTGCGCTGCCTCAAAGCTATTAACTAATGAGTCAGCCAAGGCCGTTTTACCCCCTGCGTGCTAATCGCTAATTGATCTTCAATACTTGTGTATTGAAGTTCACTTCTGGCCCGACGGGGTCCTTGACGGGCATCGGTATTAAAGCTATTATATAGGCTGACGAATATTAACAGTTCATTTTATTCTAATTACGTTATACCATGGAGTTAAATAAGACTTATTTAACTCCATGGTTATGCTAACTTAAAAAGCTTGAGATCAAGTAAGCATATTATGCTAAAATAAACACAATCTCGTTAACGAAAACGAGGAATGGTTCCCTGGTGAGTAAAAATAATTTCTACCCAATTATTGAGGCAAAAAGAGGATTTGAGAACGGGAAGCATAATAAACACATCCTGTATCTATTACAAATGAATATGGCCTCTATATTGTATACGGTGAGCGTGTGCTGCTAAAATTTCGATATATAAGAGCTGAAAATACATGTTCGACAACTTATTTACGAAATTTTCTGACCAAGAGCAACACCTTCAGCACAACGAAGATAATCTTTTTCACGGCAGAAAAATGGACCTGCATGTGGAACAACTTCGGTTAGCCTGTCGCTTGTGTGCGGGGACCGAAAGCTTGTATCCTTTCGATAGAAACCCGGTTCCGAAACACAAATTCAAGAAACAAATCTTGCAGGCGTGTGGCATAGATATCCAGCGTGATATCGATGACGTTCATCCACCATTTCTTTGTAACCGCTGTCGTTTGAAACTGACGAAATACAAAAACGCTTTACGGAAGTACAAGACTGCCGATATCTCTCTCTCTCCTGCAAGTTTTGAGCCTCACAGGGACCGTTGCATATTTATAGCTGAAGATTAACAAAAGATTATTTTATGAAGACCTGAGTGAGAACTGTCAAGGCGTGTTAATGTGTCAGTCTTCCTTTGTGAGTTCATCACCTCTCACGGATTCCACTTAATCTCGCACATTCGAATTGAATAATCTCTGTTTGCCGGCATGATCTGAAACAATGGTTCTTTCATAATTTGAGAACGGTACGTGTGATGATACACGCATATAACCTCATCATATGAAACATGTTTTCAGCAAGTGTCAAGCTGGAAAAATTTAAAATCCTAATATAATTTATAATAGAAACGATGTAAGTGATGTGCCTATCACTGTTGGGTCAAAGTGATCTCTCTTTCCCTCCATGGTCAAACTCAACACTTCCCGGCGGCGTGCACAGCGGGCGGCTAAGTACCAATTCACATTTCCAATACACTCAACTTATAATAGCTTTGATGACGTCGATGGGGCGCATGCGCGGGAACCCGACAACTACCGAACATGACCGAACCTGCTTTAATCTCCCAAATACACACAGGCTAATCCGACGAATCCCTGCTGTGGCGGAATCGTACATTGAACACTTTGATCTGACCGAGTGCTCTCTCCTCCTTATTTAACTCCATGCTCTAAGTCAGATATTGGCCTTATGGCGAAAATAGAATCTGATATAGCCCAGTTATCTAACTCTGGATATGTTATATTAATGGGAGATCTAAATGCCCGAACTGGGCGTGGGCTTGATTATATAAGTAACGATGATGACTCACATATACCATTGTTTGAATCATATGTTCAGGATTGTACCCCTCTAACTCGTTATAGCCGGGATCAGATTACTGATGCTCGTGGTAGACAATTATTAGAGTTGTGTATTACTGCTGGATTGAGAATCCTCAATGGCAGGGTTGTGGGGGATACTTTAGGTCAATTCACTTGTCACCAACCAGCAGGTAGCAGTGTTATCGATTATGCCGTGACAAGCGAGCAGTTACTTAAGCTGATATCTTATTTTCATGTTCATAAATTTTACGGACATCTCTCCGATCACTGTCAGGTATCTTTTACGTTAAGAGTTAAATTTCATGTGCCAGTTCCAAAATTTACCATCTCGATTTTTATGGTCAGATGACTCACACATTTTGTATTCAGAGGCTCTTTCTTCTGCAGGAGTTGGAGCCTTAATAGAAAAATTCCTTGAAACAACCTATTTGCCATCACAGATAGACAATGCTGCTCATGATTTTAACTCCATACTTACCACTGCTGGGAATATTTCTTTGAGAAAGATTACTCCCAAAGCTAAGAATAAATTAAAAAAATGTAGACGCAGTAACCTTAAATGGTATGATCATTCTCTGCAGACTCTGCGGCGAAAAACAGAAGAGAAAGCATATTTGCTCTCTCAATACCCCAGCGATCCATATATTAGGTCTTCATATTTCAAATCCCTTAAGGATCTCAGAAAAGCTAGGAAACAGAAACGCAGGGAATACCGTGCACATACTATTGATAAATTAAACAACTTAGTTGCTGAAAACCCGAAAGACTTTTGGGTCAACTTTAGAGAATTTAAAAGAAGATGGCAGTCCACAGCATGATGATTCTGATAACATCAGTAGTAGTAAAAGCGTAAATTGGGTCTTATTTATGCAAATTTGTGGGGCAAGTGTGGGCGGACCAATCAGAAGCGAGTATTTCAAGATGCCCCGCCCACTTGACGATCTCTCGTCCAATCAGAAGCGAGTATTTCAAATTTACCAAAAGGCTACCTCCAGCACAGGAGAGTTCCAATTTTTCCAGGTCAAAAATAGTTCCATGTATTCCTCCGCGGTGATGCGGTCATGTCTGGCGGTGATGCGGTCGCCACCGCGGAGAAAAAGTAGTCCCTAGATAAAATGGTCCGATGGGGTCGAGTGAGGTATCAATGTAAAGCATTCGTGAAGGGGCATCTAATGGGCTGGGTGTGGGATTGAACTATCGGCATTCTGCGCATGCGCGGTGGCCGAAGGGTATGAAAATAGCCTTTTTGGAGCTAGGGGAGCCCCTAGTGGACCGATGGGGTCGAGTGAGGTATCAATGTGAAGCATTCATGAAGGGGCATCTAATGGACTGGGTGTGGGGTTGACATATCGGCCTTCTGCGCATGCGCGGTGGCCGAAGGGTATGAAAATAGCCTTTTTGGAGCTAGGGGAGCCCCTAGTGGACCGATGGGGTCGAGTGAGGTATCAATGTGAAGCATTCATGAAGGGGCATCTAATGGACTGGGTGTGGGGTTGAAATATCGGCATTCTGCGCATGCGCGGTGGCGAAGGGTATGAAAATAGCCTTTTTGGAACTAGGGGAGCCCCTAGTGGACCGATGGGGTCGAGTGAGGTATCAATGTGAAGCATTCATGAAGGGGCATCTAATGGACTGGGTGTGGGGTTGAAATATCGGCCTTCTGCGCATGCGCGGAGGCCCAAGGGCATGGAAATAGCCGTTTTGGAGCTAGGGGAGCCCCTAATGGACCAATGGGGTCGAGTGAGGTATCAAAGTGAAGCTTAGGTGGAGGGGCATCTAATGGGCTGGGTGTGGGGTTGAACTATCGGCATTCTGCGCATCGCGGTGGCCCAAGGGTATGAAAACCTTTTTGGAGCTGAGGGAGCCCCTAATTGGACCGATGGGGTCGAGTGAGGGTATCAATGTGGAAGCATTCATGAAGGGGCATCTAATGGACTGGGTGTGGGGTTGAAATAGCGGCCTTCTGCGCATGCGCGGTGATGGCCGAAGGGTATAATAGCCTTTTTGGGCTAGGGGAGCCCCTAATGATCCAATGGGGTCGGAAGTGGGGTATCAATGTGAAGCATTCATGAAGAGGCATCTAATGGACTGGGTGTGGGGTTGACATATCGGCATTCTGCGCATACGCGGTGGCCCAAGTATGAAATAGACGTTTTGGGAGCTAGGGGAGCCAATAATGGTCCGATGGAGTATTATGAGGTATCAAAGTGAAGCCTAGGTGAAGGGGGTATTTGATGGCTGGGTGGGTGCATGTAAAATTTTCCTGAAAAAAAAAATACGGAACACGGACTTTATCGAAAAACCTGGGAAAATGCCTATATGGGGTATGAGGGGTATATAGGTCGCCAGGCTTAACGGGGCTTGTCTATCAATAGAGTTATCTCCCCCTAGTTCCAGGGTGGGTGTATGTAAAAATTTTCCTGAAAAAATACGGAATACGGACTTTATCCTAAATTACGGGAAAATGCCTATATGGGTATGGGAGGTATAGGACCATCCTGGGAAACGTACTTCTATACATTTGCGGTAGGGTTGTGGGGTCTCGTTTTACTCGTC
>JAVTVY010005427.1:0-38531 GCA_036873755.1 Hanleya hanleyi
TCTTCTTTGAATCGGTACATCCAGTTTCCAGATGACGACGGCAAGTCGCGTAAACTTGGAAGATATGCCACTTCTTGATCTCTAGTTTCAGGTCAAACTGTTCGAGTTTATGTAAGATGATCCCCAGTCGACATATATGCCCGTGGAAACAGAGCAAATCTTCGCGAAATACAAGTACACAATAGAAATGTTTGTCTTTCAAGGAATAGTACAATAATCGCTGGCAATTATCTGGGGCGTGGCATAAGCATATGATTGTATTCGCAGAGGATTAACCGCGAGATAAATGATGCCTTTCTCGTGTCGTTCTTCCCCCACCCCGCCATCTGAACAATATGCGGACTGCATGCACATGCAGGAAATTACCCTGACACTGAAAAGAGCTTTCAGCGTCTCATCTACCAGCGGTAAGAGAGAGGCATCCTTTATTGTACGACTGTTTAATGAACGGTTACCCACACATAGGCACCCGGCGTTTTTCGGATCAATACTGTCGGACTTGTGTACTCACCAGTTCAAATAATTCGCTTATTCAGCAATTTTTCTCGAGATGTTGTTAAACTTCAGTGATTCGGTTGGGAATAACTGTATGTAGTTTTATCTGTTGATATTGTTTTCTACCAGCATTAGCACCAAAATAAACCAACAAAAAATCATAGTATACATAAACATAGCAATTTCCCGCAAGAAAGAAGCAACAAACAGTGTTCATTGACGCTGGCAAGATATCGTAATGTTCCAAATGTTAAATCCGTATCGCTGATCAATATCCTTAATACATATGATTTTATGATTTTCGGTGTTACGCTTTAATTGTGAATGTTCATATGAACACCATGACTGTTTTAGATGCATGGAGCTCATACGGCCCCTAGCCGCGAATTGACTAGAATTAAACGTTACGAAAAGGAACACCAAGGATTCTGCGCACTACCCTCGTGTTTTGCTGTCAGTGTGCGATATGTATCGCTCAAATTGAGAAGAAAAGTACAGGCGCATGGTGGTATACAGATGTATGTATTAAACGCCACATTAAAAGGGCGGGAGAAAGTATTCACAAGAAGTTCTGTGACCCCACAAACAAATATACTGACTTCATATGTCTAATAATATCACGGCTGGAAACGTACAATATGTTTGTCCAACATCTTTTTCGACTTGGGCGAATATGGACGACTGTTTTGCAAATAATGACTGCACATTCTAGTTCTAGTTGTACATTTACTATTTCCTGCTCCTGCTTCTGCAACATGAACAAATTCAGATGTTGTTGATGGTTCCTCTACTGGGGAGAGACCGAAATATAGGAGGATGAAACCCGATAGGTTCGCCCCGAGAAGATAAAAAAAGAACCTGTTTTCGTTTGATCATTGCGCGAATCCTTCATTACCAGCACTTCACGGCGAGCAATACGGTAACCATCAACCCCAATGTCGATTTTGATATATCCCTGATACACATTGTTGTTTGCCATCTTTACTCCAAGACAATTGTTTTCTTGGTTGAGCACTCCGAACGTTACTTAGCCAAGGAGCTGTCCTTAGTATCTTCCTACCCCACCGATTCGATTATAGTGGCAGGCTTTCATTGTTTAACATGTTTAACCAAATCTCTTCTTTATTCTTGTTCCCGTTCCTCGATTTATGCCGATCAAGCCATCGTCTGTAGGAGTAACAATCATTTTTGAGCACTTGTTTCTCGCAGAAATAATACCTTATGGACTTGTGGATTTTGGTAATAGTCTTCTTCGAATTCCGACAATCACCCTTGCGCACTTCCATTTCGGCAGGCTTAGATCGTTTAACTGGCCATACCCAACATCTGTGGTCTATCGTAATGCTATTTCCAGGATATCTAAAATGTGGTATCCGGGTGGTCCCTTATTGGTTTCCCAAGTCACCATCTCAGACGGCAACTATTTCTAAAAACTCTGGCGTTGAATGTATGTGGATATTGAAAAACTCAAAATGTCTTACGGAAGAACATGATGCTAAAGGTCACATACCGTACAGACATGTATCCACATGGGATTTCTCGACTCTCTATACTACAATCCATCATCAGGACCTTATTGACCGTGTAAGTTCATTAATAGTATCTGTGTTCAAGAAAACTGATCGTAGATATATTAATGTCGGAAGCCATAAAGCATTCTTTAGCTCGACTACATACAAGAGATATCATTCATGGGATGTTTCTTTGTTTATAGAGTTGCTTGAATTTCTCATTAAAAATATCTATGTGAAATTTGGCAACACAATATATCAGCAGCATATAGGTATTCCAATGTGTACTAATTGTGCACCCCTGTTGGCTGACCTATATCTGTTCTCTTATGAATATGACTATATGCAGGCGCTTTCAAAAACCGATCCATTCAAATCTCGTTCCTTCTCATTTACCAAACGCTATATAGACGATTTTCTCGCTGTGGATAATCGCTATATAAATGACGCAGTGAAGGATATATATCCACCTTCACTGGATTTGAAGGAAACCACAGATAGCCCTACAGGCACATCTTATTTAGATCTCTATCTCTATAAAAATGAAGCGGGCATTCTCTCTCGTCGACTTTATGACAAAAGAGATGATTACAATTTCGACATCGTAAACTATCCCTTTCTGGACAGCAATATACCAGTGGGACCTGCATATGGCGTATACATATCTCGCTTAGTAGCATTTGCTAATTTTAATCAACGTCACAAAACATTGTTGCAGAAACTTATAAAACAGGTTATTCCACCAAGCGCCTCCACTCAAAGTTTCTCAAATTTGGCGATACATATCGCATGCTGATAGCAAAATACGAACGTAGCGTGCAAGATCTATGGCGCTACGTTTCGTAACTTGTGTCTAATTCCGCTTAACCCGGGGCTAGGGGCCGTATGAATCCATGCACTTCAAGATCCTCATGGTACTCATATGAACAGACACAATCAAAGCGTGGCTGAGATACACCATTCTTTAGATGACGAATTTACAACGAATATTATGGATAAAGAATACTGATCAGCGATACGGTTTTGATATTTTTGGAACATCGTGATGTCTTGCCGGCAACATTGAAAACTGTTGACCGCTTCTCTCTTGCAGGAAACAAGCCTATGTTTATGTATACTATGATTGTTTTTTGAATTTGGTGCTAATACTTTTATATGGAATATGGAATAGGTCTTTGGATTATGGACGCGGATATTCTCTAATGGACGACGGCTGGATTATGAATGACGGACTAGACGCTTGTAATGTCTCACTCATCAGCGATATGTTCTCAAAGCATACTGTTCTGATCAGTTGCCAGGCGGACATTAACTCAGCACAATCTCTTAAATAGCTGGACTGATGCATTGAAGATAGTGGATGAGGGACGAGATTCATCCTGGAAAGTGTTACGAAATTTCCAGAAAATCGGAAATGCTGTCTATCTTTACCAAAGATCTGTTTCAAAGCCAATGTTACTGCCTCGGCTTTGTCACTCGATCGGCACTCCTTTTTCCAAATGGCCGATCTCTCAAACTTGGAATTGATGAAGTCTGTGTCATCACGGTCCCTCGAGGAGTGGCCTCCCACTGTCGCCTCGGCATCTTTAATCTAATCGTCGATCTCAGAATCGCCAGATGCGCCTCCCGGAGCGAGGACAACAACTGTCTGGCATGATTCATCTCCGGCTTCTGCTGTAATCTCGGCTTGCCGATTTTATAGTGTCCTGGTCTTTCGATCTGGCCAGTTCCAGTTCTTCCAGTTTAGTACGCAATTACAAGCGTCTGGTCCGTCATTCATAATTCAGCCGTCGCCCATTAGAGAATATCCGCGTCCATAATCAAAAGACCTATTCCATATTCCATATAACAGTATTAGCACCAAATTCAAAAAAGACAATCACAGAACACATAAACATAGGCTTGTTTCCTGCAAGAGAGAAGCGGTCATACAGTTTTCAATGAAGCCGGCAAGACATCATGATATTCCAAAAATATCAAATCCGTATCACTGATCAGTATTTTTAATCCATAATATTCGTTGTAAAGTCGCCATCTAAAGAATGGTGTATCTCAGTCACGCTTTGATTGTGGCTGTTCATATGGGTACCATGAGGATCTTGAAGTACATGGGTTCATACGGCCCCTAGCCCCGCGGAATTAGACACAAGTTACGAAATGTAACGCCATAGATCTTGCACGCTACGCTCGTATTTTGCTATCAGCATGCGATATGTATCGCCAATTTGAGAAACTTTGAGTGGAGGCGCTTGGTGGTGTAGCCCTGTTTTATAAGTTTCTGCAACAATGTTTTATGACGTTGATTAACAAGACTGTCTGTTCTCATTCAACCATATTGTCAGCTACAATCCAAGCGACACATTCAAACAGAGCAATATCACTTTGACAACTGTAATTATGAAACAAATATAATTATGTATGAAGGTACTACAGAACAAACCTGGACTATGGTGAACAAATCCAAACGTTAGTTCATAGATCATACAGTTCATTCGGGATTCTTTGTATATTTCATCAACACGCAGGTGTTTATGCACGAACAGCATCCACATCTCTCGGAAACAGGATCAGGGTGGCTTGACTAAAAATCCTGGTTCCTCACTGGTTTTAGCAGCATGCATGACCAACCACCATTTCTGACCACATATCACACATCTGACACAAAATGGTGTAGCCCTGTTTTATAAGTTTCTGCAACAATGTTTTATGACGTTGATTAACAAGACTGTCTGTTCTCATTCAACCATATTGTCAGCTACAATCCAAGCGACACATTCAAACAGAGCAATATCACTTTGACAACTGTAATTATGAAACAAATATAATTATGTATGAAGGTACTACAGAACAAACCTGAACTATGGTGAACAAATCCAAACGCTAGTTCATAGATCATACAGTTCATTCGGGATTCTTTGTATATTTCATCAACACGCAGGTGTTTATGCACGAACAGCATCCACATCTCTCGGAAACAGGATCAGGGTGGCTTGACTAAAAATCCTGGTTCCTCACTGGTTTTAGCAGCATGCATGACCAACCACCATTTCTGACCACATATCACACATCTGACACAAAACTTGTGTAGGATATTTTCTCTTAGATGACGGAGACATCGAGTGATTAGAGAGAGAGAGAGAATTAAGGATTTCTCTCAAATAACCTGAAATACAATCTTCTTTTACCCGACTAAACAAAAGCTTCTACAGTAGCTGCATGATAAAAATAATCTCTTACAATAAAAGTCTGTCAGAATGTATTTCACTGTGAGATCTTCGTGGAAAGGAATTCACCTTGGACTTGCTTCCTTTTAGTAAATGCTCGTGAGTTAATCGTATACGACCGATTCCACATCGCATGATCATCGCTTAATCAAACCGTTTCCAGCTGTTCAAATGAGTGTAGCATTTTGCAACTCATGCAGTTTGTAATTATCCCAGCATCGCATAAAGACTGAAAAAAGCTTTATCATATAAGCGCAGATAGAGGGTCTGAAATCGCTATATGGGAATCCAACAGAATCAACCTATCTTGGGCTGCCTTGTCCATTTCCTCAGCTTCAGAATGTGATTCCAAAAAAAACACCAGTTTATTTAATCTCACACAGAATCGTTACAATCACACAAAGTTGTTACGGTAACAACACTTCATTGCAATCTCAACACCTTCTTGTTACAGTGTTCTTTACAGTTACAGTGTAGCTCATAACTGCTTATACTAATATTTTATAATTATGGACCTGTAAGCAGCCAGAAATGGAATAAGCTTTTAAATAATAATAATAATAATAATAAATTTATTTAGTGTGTGTGGCTTAATTAGCCCAAGGCTAGCCTTCCTTAAGGCCCAGAAACTGCTAGCCGAATACAGCGGATGTATATTTGGTAACAATACAAATTAACCAACCCTTAATCTACATAGATCTTTAGTGTTGTTATTATTTCGAGAAGAATGAAGGCGTATCGTGTATACGTGTTGTCAAAAGCTCTCGACTATCTCGTCAGAACTTACTAACAAGCATTAGATGGTACAATCTTCCACTTAATTATATATACTGAGGCCATGTTGTCGTATGGATTTGTTCCTCGCATGTATCCACAGTCCCTGGAAACTGATTACCAGAACATGGTTAAATTCAACAATAGAAAACCGCTCTGGTATGTAGTGGGGTGTATAATCAAATGTATGCGCTAGACAATACAGTATGGGACAAGACTCTATATAATAACTGGAACAAAACATAATCACACATAGGCGCAAATGTTATCCGTCACACTCCGGTAAATCCCTATGAATATTCAAAAGTGTATAAACATGAATGACCAGTGAAGATAAGGCGTTTAAAGTAGAAACTCATATGAACATCATCACATACCGACAAATCTGCACTCCACATAGAGCAGTCAATCCTACTTTCCAAAGGTTGCCATGGTACATCCCTCGGAACATTTCCTGGAATTCCTTGGAACATTTCTTGGGATCACTTCTAGCTGAAATTACAATGACGTCGTCATAATATATTATTGGCGAATTGACGAATTGGCCACGGTTGCAATTTACCTCTCCAATACATTGCAATGTTGAATAACATAGCTGACAATAATGAATATTCAACATCATAACCGTCGAATACTAACCATAGACTTGGCACACCCCGAAAGACCGGAAATATAGTGGGCTATATTTCTATTGTTTTCAGTATGTACTCAAGATACAACATCGTCAAATAAACTGACTTAGCCTGTTTCATTTCAATGATATACTTAGTATGATAGAACTACATAAAAACACATATTTACAAAGCACATACTACTCGAAATGGGCCATTCTTCACCACGCAATAGAATGAACACTGTAATCTGAATATCTTATTAGCAAAACAATAAAATTGAAGGTAGAAGTGTCTTCAAGATTTCGTATTACTGTCATGACGTTAGTAGACAAAATTTTAGGGAAATGTGACAGATTCCAACAGTATTTTCCATCAAAACACATACATGTACTAGTCAAATCATCTAGCATAAGGTGGAATAAAAGGTGCGTATAACACTGCATTCTCCCTTGGAAGCTCTGCAGATTGAGGCGTTATCACAAAAACTGAATGCATGTCTTAGTAGCTACAGACACCTCAACGGTACTGAAAGTATCCAGAACGATTTGAGGCAGAGTGGGAAATACGTTTTACTTGAAACGCACAGGGTGAGATCTCGTATTAAAGGGCAGACAACTGACAATGTAAGACACACGAATATACACCTCAGAGTTGCTGCCCTTCCTCTGGAAAATACAATGCTAGTTCAACGTGAGTACAACAGTAGGCTCTGTATTATCATGTTTCACAGGTGTGAATTCCATTTCCTGAGTACTTTGCTTGATATTTTGTAGCTGTATATCCGAGATGCTGTATTGATTTTTATTATTTGGACATAGCGGTATATGTGATGGAATTGCTTCTTTCATTAAATTATGTCGCGTATATATTTTAGATATGTATTTATTTCTGATAGTTTATCTCCCAAGTTGTTATAATATATTGATATTGTTAAAATCGTGTGGTTATGTAACCAAATTGGAATGTCATGACCGAAGCCTAAATTACACAATTAAAATATTTGATTCATGTCAATGAAAATTGGATGGTTTCGACATAATGGTCTGTCCCGTAGAGCTACCGTTTCCTTATACTGACTGACATTCGGAAAGTTGAGTTCATTGGATAAAATGGAAAATGGCAAGATAAAGAAATATTTCATTTTTTCGCGAAAAATTTGATTGTTTGATTGACATGTGATGCCACAGAAATATGGATAATTCTATAATTATTTACCAATTCGTGAAACTCCGCCTTCTCATACTCGTTGACAGGATTTCAGCGTATAAAATAAATGTGTCAGCAGCAAAATGATTTGATGCGCGTATAATGGATAACAGAGCATTTTTTCGAGAAAATAGCACAATGTTTGCACAAAAAATGGTAAATTTTATCTGCAGGATTGTGCCGTACAGTCGGCCCCAGTTAAACTAAGGCACATCGTTCGCAATGGAAAATGACCAAACGCATGAATCCTGATATGAACTTCATTAAACATAGAAAGTAGAAAATATTATTACGTATTAATTCAAATTCTACCACACCTCATGTATTCACAATTATATATAATATATATGTGTGTATTGTATACTGCTGACATACTGTCCTACTCTATAACGTAAATGTGAGGGTAACTTATACTTGAAAGGGGGGGGGGGGTGGTGGAGATAATATGATTGTATGGATTACGTGGGCGCCTGATTGACTCAGTAAATTCCGTATTCCATGTTTTTCCTTCACAACGTTGTTCCTTCCACTCAACTCGAACGTCACTGTGCGTCAACTCGGACGTCATTTTACCTCAACTATGACGAATCTAAAGGAGGTGCCCAACAGTTTCTTCGTGCGAAATGAAAACGGTCTATCTCCGACATGAAATGGATTATTCCCGTAAAACACGTCAATTCACAAGGACATCATCAAAGAGAAGGCGTAGAGCGCAAAACACGTTCAGACGAGTTCCCATTTATGTGTGATTAGACAAGATATGAATCGTGGCACCAGCAGTCCCGAACGCTACTATCCCACTTCGCCAAGCAGTTGGAAGACGTGTGGCTCATCTGGTCATAAATTGTGACCTCGCTGGTATAACATTTGAAATTGTAGATATGGTAATGCATTGTGCTTCAAACATGATTTGACAATAACAAGAGATATTTTGTAATAGTATGCGACGAATGTGCATTTCAATTTGCTAACGCGATTAATCTGGGATATTCCAGAAATGTTTTTTAAAGTCCTGTATGTACCCCTGAGCATTTATCGCTTGCATTCAGAGAGTGAGAGAGAGAAAATTATATTCAGCAATATGGCCTACTCAATATAGACTTCAAAGCATCTACAGATGCGGAACCATTCAGAAAAAAAAGTGTTTTTTTTTGTTTTTGTTTTTCCGATCATCGAGGTTTATCTACCGGTTGAATGGATATCACTATTAGATAACACTCTTTATTTCTGTCTAAATAATAAGTCATCATTTACAACAAATTATGCGTCGGCTGACAAGCAGCCTCTATGTTTCACTAGTTGTCACCTACTCGCTGAAATGATATCATTGGTGATCTAAGGATAAATTTGTTAATTTTGAAAGTGCTATTGCTTACGAATTTGTGAGAGAAAGCCCTTATAATTCTTGTTTCATCTGAGATATCATTGGTTTCTTTTAAATTCAATGAAGTGGGTAACTATTCTTTACAGCGTCGTTAATATACATTGTATGGACTATGCAGTGGTAGGAGAGCGTTTATATCGCGTTCGGTGAATGAGAAGGAACGGACTTTGGAATGGTTATATTTCGGCCATTTCTGCAAAACCTACATGTATAGATGGTTTAAATCCTGTGTATCCAATAAATATTTAAACAACTTCCACATATAGGAACAAATGCAAGGTCTAAATCACTGTAAGGGACCCCATTCTGTGTTTTTATTATTTAAAACAAGTGCTGTGTTTTATTTGTCTATTTCATAAATGTATGGAATTGGAGTTGCCATACGAAATAAGTATATTGATTATTGACGCGAAAATTGTGTTATAGACAACGGCTGAATATTGAATGCTGGATTTGACGCTTGCTGTCCAACGGGTCAAGCCTACGACATTGTGCTTTGCTGAGCCAGCACTAGTAGTGTAAGAACAGGTTTCCAGTATCACATATACATGTGCAATGGAGCAAAGAGTAGAGGGTCACTACCCCCAGATAGGACGGGTCAACCATCTGGTAAGATGGCATGTAAGGTAATTGCGACCGAGCAGCATCATATGAGCGACCGTCATGTTGGAAGACGTGATTATTTGTATAGAATCATGTTTTACCAGGTGGGCATTCTAGTCCACAGATAGAAGGATTTAGAATAGCCATTCCATTCCAATCGTCATATCAATATAGACGCATACATTCATGTAACTAAGAGAGGATATTATTTATTAAAGCAAATTCATAAAGCTATGACAGGCAAGTAACTTAAGACCGAAGACAATCATCGCGGTGTCGTCAAACCAGTATTAATGGTAATGCTAGTATAGAGATAATTGTAACACGTATAATAATAACCAGTATGGATATGGGAAAACAAATGAAGCATCCCTGATGTTCGTTTACTGTGTGAAATGTCCTAAGAAAGACAGAGAGAGAGAGAGAGAATTAAGGATTTCTTTCAAATAACCTGAAATACAATCTTCTTTTACCCGACTAAAAACGCTTCTAAATAAGCTGCTTGATAAAAAGAATCTCTTACAATCTAAAAAGTCTGTTAGAATGTGTTTCACTGTGAGATCTTCGTGAAGAGGAATACACCTTGGAGTTGGTTCCTTGTTAGTAAATGCTCGTGGGTTAATCGTATAAGGCCGATTCTACATCGCATGATCATCGCTTAATCGAACCGTTTCCAGCTGTCCAAATGAGTGTAGCATATTTTTTTAGCTCGTGCAGTTTGTAATTATCCCATCATCCCATAAAGATTGGAAAAAAAAATGCTGTTTCATATAAGCGCAGATAGAGGGTCTGAAATCGCTACATGAGAATCCGACAGAATCAACCTCGTTATACTGGGCTGCCTTGGCTATTTCCTCAGCTTCAGAATGTGATTGGAAAAAAAACACCAGTTTATTTAATCTCACACAGAATCGTTACAATCACACAAAGTTGTTACGGTAACAACACTTCATTGCAATCTCAACACCTTCTTGTTACAGTGTTCTTTACAGTTACAGTGTAGCTCATAACTGCTTATACTAATATTTTATAATTATGGACCTGTAAGCACTTCTGCTGAATATAAATGGTGGTTAGCCAGCAATGGAATAAAACGGGAGTATACCGGGTAACAATACAAATTAACCAACCCTTAATCTACATGTACATAAATCTTTAGTGTTGTTGTTATTTCAAGAAGAATGAAGGCGTATCGTGTATACTGGTCAAAAGGTCTCGACTATCTCCTCAGAACTTACTAACAAGCATCAGATGGTATATAATAATTAGAACAAAACATCATCACAAATAGGCGCAAATGTTATCCGTCACACTCTGGTAAATCCTACTATCCGGTAGAACTTACTAACAAGTATTAGATGGTATATAATAACTAGAACAAAACGTAATCACACATAGGCGGAAATGTTATCCGTCACACTCCGGTAAATCCCTATGAATATTCAAGAGTACATTAACATGAATGACCAGACAACGTATATAATCAGTGAAGATAAAGCGTTTAAAATAGAAACTCATATGGACATCATCACATACCGACAAATCTGCACTTCGCATCAGTCAATCGGATCGGTCCATCTTACTTCCCAAATGTTGCCATGGAACATCTTTCGGAACATTTCCGGAATCCCTTGGAACATACATGTATCTTGGAATCACGTCTAGCTGAAATTACGAAGACGTCGTGGTAATATATTATTGGCAACGACGAATTAGCCGCGGTTGCAATTTACCTCTCCAATACATTGCAATATTGAATAACATAGCTAACAATAATGAGTATTCAACATCATAACTAAAAAGAATCCGTTGAATACTAACCATAAACTTGGCACACCCCGAACGACCGGAAATATAGTGGGCTATATTTCTACGGTTTCCCGTATATGTTACAAGATAGCTGGCTTCGAGGGCCCAAACATCTCATGTACCCAGATTAACACATCATCAAATAAACTGACTTAGACTGTCTCATTTCAATGATATACTTAGTGTACAGAACTTCATAAAAACACATATTTACAAAGTACATACTACTCAAAGTGGGCCATTCGTCATCGCAAAATAGAATAAACACTGTACTCCATTTCTCATTGGCAAAGTAATAAAATTGAAGATATTGTTTACAAGACTTCTTATTACGCAATCTTTCTGTCATGACGTTACCAGGCAAATTTTTAGGGAAATGTGAAAGATTCCAACAGTATTTTTCATCAAAATACATACTAGTTTAATCATCTAGCATATGGTGGAATAATAGATGTGCACTGCATTCTCCATGGAAAGCTCTGCAGATTGACGCGTTATCTCATAAATGAATACATGTGACACAGTACCTTCTTAGTAGCTACGGACACCTCGTCGGTACTGAAAGTATCCAGAACGATTTAAGACAGAGTGGGAAATACGTTTTACTTGAAACGCATATGGTGAGGTCTCGCATTAAAGGGTAGACAACTGACAATGTAAGACACACGAGACCTGAGACCTCAGAGTTGCCGCCCTTCCTCTGAAAAATACAATGCTCGTTTAACGTGAGTAAAGCAGTGGGCTCTTTATTATCATGTTTCACATGCTTGATATTTTGTAGCTGTATATCCGAGATGCTGTATTGACTTTTATTCTTTGGACATAGCGGTATATGTTATGGAATTGCTTCTTTCGTTGAATTATGTCGCGTATATATTTTAGATATGTATTTATTTCTGACAGTTTCTATCCCCAGCTGTTCAGATACTTCAAGTTCAAGCTAATGCATTTCAAATATTAGGCATAATAATATATTGATATTGTCAAAATCGTGTGGTTATGTAACCAAATTGGAATGTCATGACCGAATCCTAAATTACACAATTAAAATATTTGATTCATGTCAATGAAAATTGGGTGGTTTCGACATATTGGTCTGTCCCTTAAAACTACCGTTTCCTTATACTGACTGACATTCTGAAAATCGATTTCATTGGACAAAATGGAAAATGACAAGATAAACAAATATTTCATTGTTTCGCGAAAAATTCCATTGTTTGATTGACATTGACATGTGATGCCACAGAAATATGGATAATTCTATAATTATTTAACAATTCACGAAACTCCGCCTTCTCATATAGTCCGGTAGCCAAATCGCAAAAATGGGTCTAAATAAGGTTTTCGTAGCACCCCCCGCGTAGATTTAGTTTGACCACAGTTTATTAACGAGTATCATCTGCTGGTCAGTTCTAGACCTGATGTAGGCATCTACGTTGGTCACAGTATTTTCGTTATTTTGGGATAACACTATCTTAGAATAGCACAAATTCTAGTGCTGAAAATATTTTTGTGGGAGGCCCGTTGGCCGAGTGGTTTAGATCGCCGACATACAGTGCTGGCGATTAGTTGCCTGACTCTGGGGTCGCTGGTTCGAATCCCGCACGGGACTCGACCAAATTTTCAGCACTAGAATTTGTGCTATTCTAAGATAGTGTTATCCCAAAATAACGAAAATACTGTTATACGATCACTTTCTAAATGATAAAAAATATATCTACGTTGGTGCCTAAGGTCACAGTATGCATTTTTTCACCGCTGTGTGAACAAGACAAAATTAACTCTAAGATGGGGTAGGGGTATTTATGAACGTATATCTTTTTTATTATCGCGCTAAACTTTCTGTAACTTCCCATACCTGACCTCTGAATAATATTCTATTAGATAACGAATTTAAGTTACGCCTTTTTACGTTTTTTACGTCATGATGACGTCATAACTTGGAGGATACATTTTTCCTCGATTTTTTTAGAAATGAGACTCGATTTTTTGTTTTACAGTTGCAAACACTCTTTTTGCATCCTGCCTGATATGTATTTGTAAAAGATAATCCTCTCTTCGTTAATTCTAGACCTGGTGTAACCATCTAATATGCACTTCATGGATGCAACATAACCATGTTTAACGGCACCAGAGCATGAGAAACTTGAAGCCGAAATAGGGGTAGGGGTGATTACGTTCTAATATTTTATTTCTCCCCGACCCTAACGCGATGAAATTTAACACATATTGAGTCTGTACGGATCATTCAGATAAAGCAATCCGATTCCAATTATCTTCAATTTTGGTGTCACTGTGTCGTTATTATCGCCATGGGAGAATTTTTTCTAGTCCTTTTGTTGTAATTTTCCAACGGTGTATTCATTATCGTTTTTACTCAGGTAAATTACATTAATTTTTCTGCTGATGTAGGATGGAAGCTTCTCAAAATAGTAGCACGTTTCCGCTGTGGTTATCATGGTTTGAATGTTGAGAAAGGAAGATACCTTAATATTCCCAAAAATATGCGGATATGCCATAAATGTAATATGGGCATCGTTGAAAATGAATATCATTTACTATTGTGTTGCCCGGCTTATCAACTCATACGTTGCAAATATTTAAAAAAATATTTTCTATCTTGGCCATCTATAAATAAATTTAATGGTCTTATGAATCCCCAAAATAAATATGGACTGATTAACCTCGAAATTTTTTGATAGAGTCATTGAAGTTACGAAATGACAATAACATGTGTAACTAATTTTGCTTAACGAACTTGTGCATTTTCTTATTTCTACATCATGTATATTACTCTTATTGCTTAATTGCTTGATTTATACATGTGTGACGAAAATGCCCGTGACCTGGAGAATGTCATTTTCGTTCTACGCTGACATTCTAAATAGCATTGTGAATGGACCGATAATGGTGGATATTCGACTTACCTGTATTAACTGTGCGCTGAAACTTTCAGCGAGGGACGTGTAAATATCCCTGACACGCATCTTGCATCAAAACCGGGCGAGAAAAGTCGAACTCTGTTGATCTGACACGAAATCCAACACCGCCTGAGTCTATACTTTCGCTTTATGGGGGCTGCCATGTTTGGGCGCGCACAGGATTCTGGGAGCCAGAGCCTATATAAGACGCAGAGAAATGGACGTTCGGCATTCTGTCCCAGACGATCGGCGGGTGAACATCGTGCGGGAGAGCACAGCGACAGGATCGCCGCAAATGCGCCGAATGTGCCGAAAGTGCCGAATTAACTGACGAAACAGCGCCGAACCATCCGCCGAAGGGTTGGAAAGCCGAGAGCTAAGCCATAGCTTGGGGATGAAAGATACTAACACGCACAGTATCTGAAGACGAGATGTCCATCAACGGGAAATACAGAGCACCAAATATCCCACACTGCAGCCCATCACACAAATACCATTTTACATGATTACATATACTTGCTCACATACAAGATCGTCGGCCTTAGGGACGGAATAGATCTAATCACACTCATCTACACTAGTTATTCACATGCCTCGGCTAGGGATAACTGATAACACAAGCTTACATCCACTGTGCATATTTACACTGCCGCAGGGCTCGAATTATGCTTTGTCGCAAGTATTGAATGCTATTACAAATCATTGATAGTAATTGACATTACACTGTAAGGTAATAATACGCCCCGAGACCAGGGCATTATTACCACATATATACGCAGACAATCTGAGCCTATTAACTCATCCTTGGGTCAACGCCGTGAGGGCCGAAGTCGGGTCGCCGAAGAAGGGTCGCCGAAATCGGGCCGCCGAAGACGTGAGGTCTGCCGAGCCGAAGACGCGCCGCCGAATTCGGGCCGCCGAATTCGGATCGCCGAAGACGTGAGGTCTGCCGAGCCGAAAGGGGCTGCCGCCGAAGACGCTGTGGTGTGCCGTACGGGCCGATGCCGCCGAAAGGCTACTGCTAGGAGAGGCAGTGATACGGAGAGGATTCCAGAGACGATTAATAACGCTTAGATGAACTGGGCCGTGTAACCTTAGACACGGTAGACGTTCCATACAGTCCGGGGCTACGCCTACGACCGGAGAGGAACCAGAGACGCCGTACCATACCACGACGAGAGCCAGTCTGGACGAGACTGGGCCGTGACGCGTCATAGATAGGGTCTCTTGTATATATTGTATATTATTAGTCTTTCTCTTTAAGATAAAGATAACACTTAACGATAACTACCTCTAGAGTAGGGATCTTTATTACAGGTATTGTGCGCGTACAGAGCTGTGTACATTGCAGAATACAATATTATTACTTTATTATTGCCTTGGTTGTTTCTACAGGTCCCTCCCATCCTACCTCCTCGATCCAGACAAGGTGACAGGTTGAATCGGACCTTCCTCGTTGGCCAATTCCAGTCATACGAGACTGCGTTCACATCAGCCTGACAATTTGTCACAGGGGGCTGAGACCAGGCCGCCTCAAGTGTCGTGTACACCGCAAAGATAGACGTTTTCTGACCGCTCGAACGTCACACATGGACCATCTGTTTGGGCTCCCAAGCCAGCACTTCATGTATGGGAGAAAAGCCTTTCAGGCTTATTCCTGCAATAAACATATCATCATATCGTTACCCTGTTAGCTTTTGCTTGATGTGTGTATTCAAGACCACGAATGCATGGCGTACTTGGAACGGGGTGTTGACGTCTACGGTAATGAGTAAGGTCGCATGATGTCTTCTCCCAATGCCCTCTGACTAACACAAAAATAAAACAGGGATGGGGGTAGGGGTGATTATGCTTCGACATCTTCTTCACACTTGGGTCTAGAGAGCTCAAGCTTTTAACACTTTGTGATTGGATACTAGTTGAGCAAAACGAGGAATCAAACTTCCAATACTTCTGGAATGAAGTCTCTGTAATGTCTGTTTTGAACTTTCGTGTATATTCTTTATAGCATAGTCAGTGTTACAGGGCTATATATCTGAAATGTTTGTTAGGGGCCGTGTGGTAATGTCATTCAATATATCCACATGAACAGACACACTAAAAGCGGGGTTGAGATAAAAGTCATCACAGGGGTCACTTTTGGTTCTTGTGATGTTTTTAGAAATCTGCAGTCAGTATATTTGTCGGTGGGTCTGGGTGGGGTAATATGACTTCTTGTCAGTACGCCGGCTTCGTTTCTCATCGCCCTTTTAATGTTATGTTTAATTATGGTATGTGTTTAATGTGTTTCACACATGTTAAAACCCTGCTCGACTTAGGTTAAGGATTATCAACTAGCTGCTAGTGGTCAACTCTTATCCAAGAACGGCTTTACATGAAGTTGCCGCTTGCATTTATTAATCTAGCTTGTGGTCAATTATTACCCAAGAACGGGTCTATATAAAGTTGCAGCTTGCATTTGTTAACTCCATCAGTATAATGTCGAAATTATGGACATAAAGAAAGAAGATGGATTCAACTTTTCTAGTATCACCAATGTTTCGATATCAAATTAGAGAAAACCAGTTAATTTGCTAGATGAAATGAATGAATGTTACATGAAATGAAAGGAATGGATTCAGGTCAGAAAATATTGAGAGAAGACGAAAGGCAGATCCCATCAAACTATTTTCAAATATGATGCATGAAATGAGACAAAATGCATTGAAGCAACAGAAACCCGTGCCCACCCAACGTGTATAATCCAAAGACCTAATTCGTATAACATCCACGTCAAAGAAAAGTGTGGATGGTCGAAATTGAAAATGTGTACCTCAGTTCATACAAATTAATTCGATAAATATATCTCATTCGAAAATGGATACTTGTCAGTTTCTGTGTTCCATTCTTGAAGCTAGATATACATGTACATTATGGGAACGTTCTATTACACTGTAATGCTTAAGTGATATTGACAAACAAAAACAAACATTCCAATGCCTTCCTTTTGTATAAAAGGTAATTGAAGAAAAATACGAAAAGAAAGATCCATTACATATAAATTTGTCAATACAATAGTTATATCACTAGCAAGTGTCAAATTCGATATCAAGATTCAATAATCAGCCGGTCCATAAAGAATTTCCGCTTGAATAATCGCAACAATACGACCTATTTCGTATGAAAGTTTGCCTCAATTCCAGTGTGTATGAAATAAATACAAGAAAAACAGTTTTCAATGATGTTAGCAAGACATAATGATGTGCTATACATAAACTCCGAAATCACTGATCATTATTCTTTATCCAAATGAATTCCAAGTCGTGTCCAGAGTATCAGTCACCCTCTGAATGCGATGTTCATTTGCACACTATGTGAAAACACATGATATCCAAATAGCCCCCAATCTTAATAAATTAATATCCTATCAATGCTCCCCAATCGTACATGTTACTATATAGAATATTAAGTATTACAATTGAATTTGGTGTTCTGCGACCATGAATATTTAATAGCATTATGTCATCATGGTCGCATCTGGACTAGTCCACTTGCAGTCGGGGAGGGGATATAGGGTCAAAGTGTCCGTTTACCCTAATGTTTACACCAAAGATCAGTCCATATATCTACCACGTATTACGGTGCCACAATGTCGGGACCGCGGAAACATGAAAAATGGAAAGACGCGGCGTCTAAGTCGACTGAGCCAACCAAACATTAATGTTCCCTTCAAAGCAATATGAAGTGTTCTCAGGATTGGTTGTCACTCGAGTTACTGCAAGCCTGTTAGACCATTCATGCGACATATCCAAATGGGGGAGCAGACAGGATTTAACTTTAATTAGATTGAACAGGCTCAGCCAAAAAAAAAATTGGCTAAACCCCAGTTGCATTGTAAGGCTGTGTTACCTTGCCGTCAGGTATTTGCGCATACCACTTCTGTCCATTTTTGCAAGTCTCGGCAAACTGAGATGTATATATATGTGTGATTAATTGGAGCGATATACAAGAGATGGTACAAAATGACGTCGGGTGGCTAAAAAGCAACCATATGACTCAACCACAAGCTTTTCTTGATACCTCACATTCAAACCTCAGACCCGCGAATACGGTGGACTTAGCCTTAATAACTCAACCGCGCTGTTATTGCAGCTGTTCATGTGAAAAATATGAAGTATCCACACGGTCCCTAGCACCGGCTTAAGCGGATTTAGATACACTAGCTCGGGCGCTGTGATGACAGATCAGCTCAAACAAATAACTCGTTTGATGTTAATGGATGAGCATCGAGGACGTCTGATGGCGTAAATGTCTCAGCATGGGGTAAACATGGTAAATGCAAGAATACATTGAAAAACTAACCTGTAATGCCCGACGTCGTACGACTTAAATTTCCCGCCAAAATAATAAACCTACACATATTTGTCGAATGACAAATAGATTTATCGAATGTCAAATAGATTTGTCGAATGACAAATAGAATGACTCTCTAGATTTGTATCTAATACCGCTTATGCCGGTGCTAGGGGCCGTGTGGTCATATCACCCAAGTTGCCGAATGAACAGGTACAATAAAGCGTGCCTGAGATACAACACATATCACGAATCGTTACATTTTTGGTATGTGCTTTAGAATAGGTTAACCGGAAGACTATACTGTGAAGACATGTGGCTATGTCAGTATGTCGGCACCTCTTCCCACTTCCCTTATATGTGTTGTTATGTACAGGGGGCGGGCCTCGGAGACTAACAGTCCACAAGCAGATAGCTACCATATACAGGTAATACCTTGAAGCGATATGCAGAAAGGTGAGGAAAATTGACGACGTCTGGCAACCAAAGGCCACCATAAGACTCGGTTTCCCTCGACCTCACATTCAGACCGAAGAATGAGATGGATTCTCGAACGTAGCCTAAGTATCTCGGCCGCTCTTTTATTGCAGATATTCATGTGAAGACTATGAAGTATCCGCAAGGCCCCTATACCATCTTAGTTTACCGAGATATCAGACCATCCCAACACGATCGCCATTTCGATTCCACCCATATTTCATTGCAAATAAGATTGAACAAACAGACAATCTCCAGCAATGAAGTCGTTTCTTATTCATTACAATTAATGTTTCCTCCCAATCCCTTGCTGTGATTGTATTAAAGTTACGCATACCCATGCAAAATTCATTATAATCCAAGTTTTCACAATATAACCTTGAGTGAACAAAAGACATGAGGAATTCCAACTAACCCAGATTTTTGTGACACATTCTCAATCAGATTTTGTTTTTCTGTCTTATGTCACCCACAAAATCATATTAATTTACTTCTGTACGACACTTGGTTCAAATGAAATCTTTTGAAACACTATCCAGATATATAAGCGTAACATTTTATAGAAATAACGAAAGAAAAAACAGAACAAGGCGCGATAATCAGACACAAATAATGGAAAAATACAATTTCTATATTCATGACGTCATAGCGACGAAACTAAAGAAACTACAGGAAGTCTGATTACTCCATCTTTCAGGTCGATATCCAAAAGCAATGTGTGGAGCATTTCAGTATGATAAACAGCGAACAAAAGAAAATATGGGAGGGTAATCTCCCCTACCCCCATTTGGATTTAGTGGTGTCATGACCGGATAACATCTATATGAATCCATGCTGAGGTCAAACGAGACTAAGTAGAAAGAGGTATCTGGTCTAGAATTAAACGGGAGACACATAGCTCTCAGATTATATGTCAAATATCATCAAGAATGGATTACTGCGAAAGAAACAGAGAAAATCGGAGAAAATATTTCCCAAAACTCATGAGACAAAGGCTTCTCGAGCTTATGACGTCACTATGACGTGGCTATATTAGCTAGAGGAATTTGGACTGTTTTATCTGAAAGGTCATTATTCGGAGGTAAATTTGTGTAAGTTTCAGATCGCGAAGCGCAGGGGCAATAAAAATATGAAAGCTGAATTACCCCTACCCTCATTCCGGTTTTAAATTTTTCAAAACCAGTCAGCATCAAACAATTGCATGTAGCAACCTTAGGCACCACCGTAGATATCTACATCAGGTATTTATTTGACCGGGAGATGTTGATCTTCATGAAAAAAAGAAGTCAAACAAAATCTACGCGGGGGGTGCTACGGAATGCTACATGTTCTCGCGAGTGGCTACCGGACTAATACTGGTTGACAGGATTTCAAGGTATAAAATAAATGTGTCAGCAACAAAATGATTTGATGCACGTATAATGGATATCAGATCATTGTTTCGAGACAATATCACAATGTTTGCACACAAAATGATAAATTTTATCTGCAGGATTGTGCCGTACAGTCGGCCCCGATTAAAATAACACATCGTTTGCAATGGAAAATGAACAAACGCCTGCATCCTGATATGAACTTCATTCAACATAGAAAGTAGAAAATATTATTACGTATTAATTCAAATTCTACCACGCCCCATGCGTTTTACCAAATAGCATTATTACATGTAAAGAAGGAAGCCCAGGTGGGATCTAATTCCAATATATCCAACCTCACAACCAATCGGTGTCGATTATATGACGTCATAATTTTTTTCGCGTGTCCAGTTGATCTCGCCCAGAAGGATATTATAGTATTGAAATGGATATCAAAATTTATCGACTGCCTGTATCGTCTTGTACATCCTTTTGCCGTACATGATGGAGCCAATTAAAGTTGGTGAATAGATTTTTCCGCGTTGATGTCATGAAACCTTTTTTAATCTTTTAGGTACACAATCCAATCAATGGATGACGGGGGAATTTAACATGTATTCTAAAACCAAGGGTTGCGCTTGCATCATTTTGGTCGTGTGCGTTTTAGCACCCCCCAGGTGTCATACTGTGGACTCTTCAACCCGTGTCGATTTCAGGCACGCGACTTGCAGGTGTCGCTTGCTTCGATTAATTGGTAGGCCAAAGCATTTTTTGTCGGGTATAGGGGTGTTAATCCAGTTTTAAATACACGAGAATATCTTCTTTTCAGGAAACATCTCAACATTGTGCTGTTTTCATTATGGTAGAATAGAAATAATTCCTTGTTTACTGTGGTAAAACACCTAGAATAGATCGGGCTGCAATATGAGAAGTCTTCACGTTTGGTCACTCAGGCCTACGACCTTCGTAACCAAACTTAGACTCGTCCTATTTTAGTCCGCTCTATTTCTAGATGTTTTACCACAGTAAGCAAGGAATTATTTCTTAAGCTATAGCCACTTCAATTCCATACTTGGTCACAGTATACGTATCAGACAAATAATATTCAAGACTGGATAATAAAATCGTTGGTTTGTTTCCCAAGGATTTATGTAGTAATCGGAAAACAATTAAATCACATCGGTTAGACCTATAATGTCGTGGCTGTGACAGAAGAAATTTTGAATGATGACAACAATTCTTATATCAACATTAATAGCTTTCGGTATAGATCTACCGATAAAAGAGAATCATCGTGGCCCCAAATATAGACAATAAGAAAACAGAAATATGTAGGTGTATCTTGCTGCTTTAGTGTTCGTGTGTGCCTTGTTATTATTTCACTTGAATACTACCTTCCGTTTAGCGAGTCAGTTGGCCATTGTCCATTGAGTACTTGCAATTTCGAACCTGCCACCACGAAGGCTCAGTAACTAACTTTCCAAGAACGGAATAGTCTCACACAGCGCTAAATATTTCCTGAAGAATACATCCAATATTGTTCGGCTTAGATTATTCGTAATGAATTGGAGCGATATGCAAGAGACTGACGACTAAAAAACAACCGTATGAATCTACAAGAAAGCATCCCTCGGCACCTAACCGGACTTAGCCGTAGTATCTCCGCGTTTTTATTGTAGATGTTCATGTGGAGACTATGAAGTATCCACACGGCTCCTAGCACGGGCTTAACTCTATCTGACCTGGGCTTTTTGGGATCTGTCCTGGTCTGTCCTATTTTTCGTACCACTTGAGCTAGGGAGCTGAAACTGATCACACTATACCCTTGGGTCAAACTCTACCAGGAAAAGTAAAAAACATCCAAGATGGCCGCTTTGATGACCTCACAGTGACGTCATTTAAAAAAACACATTTTTTGGTCGATTTTTCGGTCAGATTTTCCGAATTTTTTATTTATGCAATTTCTCTGCAAAAAATATTAATGTGATGTGAAATAAAATAGTTTTTGCCCGCTTTTCATCACTTTTCTAGTACTCCACGTGGTCGCCATCTTGAATTTACCCATGATCCTCTGTTCGGAGGGTTATGCAAATAGGCTCAAAATGACTCCAATAAACTATAAAGTCACGGAGTTTCAGCTTTCCATTTTTGTCGTTCCGGGGATAGCGCAGAAAGTTTGGTGGTGGGGTGGGGGAGGGGGCATAATGGCCTCCCCAGGCCAGGTACGATTAAGTGGAATAGTTACGCTAGGTCGAGAGTCGAGAGCTGAAAACACATTTCATTATTTAATGATGATCTGATCTAATTCCAAAAAGCATGTAAAGCTACATAATCGAACTCGCAGGTAAATAAAAGGAATACCGCACCATTCCTCACAGTTTGTCAGCGAAATGCAACAATTAAGCTCGCCAGGTTAAAGCTTCTCGCTTTACTCAAGCACGGTTGAAAAAAAAATCAAAGAAATAACAAACAACACGAACAAAAAGGCCGATCGAAATAATTGTTCAAATAATAAGGTAACGATCTATAGGTCTATAATATAACTAGAAAAGTAACTGTTCAGCACATTCCTCAGGCATATCATAATATTCGCTAGGCTGAACGTGATCCGGATTTGGTAAGAATCCCTAATAGATGCATATGCCATTTTGGTGCACTGTCGCAATTCCATAAAAGACGTTCATTACGGCAGGCCTTCAGTTTTCAACACATCAGTCAGATTCGAAGACCGTGTACGTTAGTGGTCCACATTTGTTAAAAATGCCGTCCTCCGGTACCGTAGCTATACGACATCGCAGTTGTTCACTAAAAACATTGCAATAAGTTGTTCTGTTTTCATTTCTGTTCTTCACACAATTTCCCATTTATAAACAGTTTACTGTTTCGGAAACGAGGACGAAGCCCGATCTCTCCGGCGTGTTTCACGAAATCTCGTAACCCACGTTTCTTGTCGAGGTCCTGCTTTGGTAATTTCTCGGTAACTTAGATGGACGACTTCTTTAGAACACTTCTGGCGTCCATACTAGTCTGCTTTTCTCCTCTCGATCGAAAATTTGGCGATGATCGACGAAGACGACCTGCTGGCCACCCGCCTTGTCGGACAGTCCGAACCGCTGATCTAATTCAAGCCGCGCATCTTCAATTTTAAGGCTGTCTCGGAAAAGGTTTAGGGCAATGTGAAATTTGGCCTACTTTCGCGTCTTTCTTTAATAATTTAAAGGAAAAGTGCGTTGAATCTCCTGGAATATCTTTCAAGCATCAGGACCACCTCGTCCAATTCATCTATTAGTGAGCGTTTCCCTGAATTTTCCTCGAAGTGTCCTTTATGCCGCCGATTTCTGTCTTGACTTCTTTCTGAAATTTTCGTACGGTGGCATTAAGCTACTAAATGACCCCCAAGACTGCCACGATGTCGTCCGGGTGCTACTTCCGTTCACGTTGCTCAAGAGCTTCTGTCAACATCGCTATTTATATATTGCAGCTCCTTGCTATATGAATGATATTTGTTCTCCCCTCCCCCCAGAAAATCTCCACCCTCGCTTAGCCTCGCCACATTCGAGTTACCCAAGAGTAGAACTGGAATAGCTCTCCAGCATGAACTTATAAGGTAAATATACATGGCTGATAAAGTTGAGTTCCGGTACATAGCACATAGCTTCGTCAAGTATCAAGTCACGTTTTTGAAGCGAAACAGGAATGATCTTCAGTATATATAATATATATTTTCGCATATAATATTAACGCTACAAGGCCTGGGAACCATTATCACCGCATTACCAAACCTTCTGCCCTATCTCTAACCGAAAAATCGTCACTGTGCCGTCATTTCTTTTACATTTTCTGGTATAGCTTGACCCAAGCGTATATTGTGGTAAGTTTCAACCTCCTAGCTCAAGGGGTCCGAAAATATTTATGCACCCCCGTCCCCTATCTACGACTGGTCCCCAAGAGCCCAGGCCAGGTAGGGTTAACCAAGTTTCTTTCAACGGGAAAAAGGTTAACGGTTTTCAATGATGTTAACATTATTCATATTGTGCCTTAGATTTGATTGCGTGTGTTCATATGCACATCATGAAGGTCTGATATAGCGCCTTGTTCATAAGGCTCCTACTCCCAGGTAAAGTTATGAAACGTACAACGAGCGATCTTGCCCATAACGACGGTGCTTTAAATGGAGAGGCCTGTTGTATAATCTTGAACAATTTATTTATGTAAAACATGTATTGCGACGTCGGTAGAAATCGCCATATGTTGCACAGGATCTATCTGTTATGCGATATATGTGTAAGTAATTGAGAGGCATGATAGAAGTTGAATAGAAGACAAAATTAGACAAGAATAGTATAAAGATACCTCCGCTATCATCATTTCCTATATTTCATGCTGATTATGTATCGCCTCTGGCGATTTGGTCGTGCTACTTTTTTGTGCATTTTATAAATTGGCCGTGAGTTTTTGTAGGACAGTGGAGCAGACCATCCTCAATATCAAGGTATCTCCGTTGTTGCCATGACTGTTTTATTTTCAAATGTGTCAGTTCCAATTTGGCCGAGAGTTATAGATGAACAGCAAACGGCTCTCAATATCAAGGCATCTGCGTTGCTAACATATCCTTTGTTGATACGAAATGAAGGATTTGGCCTGTATTTTAGGAGCTATTCTATTGTTACAACATACAAGGGAAGTGGGAAGGGGTGCCGACATACTGACAGTGCCACATGACTTCACAGTATAGCTAACCTATTTTGGTTAACCTTTTCTAAAGCACATACCAAAAAAGCAGATGTGTTGAATCTCAGGTACGCTTTTATTGTACCAGTACAGGTACGCTTTTATTGTACCAGTACAGGTACGCTTTTATTGTACCAGTTCATGTGACGACTTGGATGACATGACCACACGGCCCCTAGCACCGGCATAAGCGCTATTAGATACAACTCCAGAGAGTTATGATGAAAATGCCCTGGCAACTCGTATATTGGTAATTGGTGAGCTGTATCGCTGTGACAACTCGTACACCCGATATTGATGAGACGTGACGTCGTTAGATGTGTGATAGTATTGAGTGTCCTGTAAGTAGTTCATTATGTTGAAGAAAAATAACGAAAATATCACTTTCCTGGTAACCCACATGAGCGCCATATTTAATATATCCATGATCCTATGCTCGGTGGTTAATGCAAATAGGCTCCAAATTACTTGAAAATGATCATCTACAACGTCATTTGTTATCAGCTCTCATTTTTTGTCGTTCCGGAGATGCAGCAGAAAAATTGGTAGGAGAACATAATGGCGTTCTGTGATATTTTTTATACATTTAAATATAACATGTCGTATTGTTTCTTCAACAAGAACCCAGCGGTTACACATTTTGGACATATTTGGGAATAGCATCGACAAATTTTGCGATAGACCTGTCTTTCCTAGCCTAATCCATGTGACGATTTTGTCTTCGCGTTGTTGTTTCATCTTGAGCGGTTTTGGTTAACTTTATATAGCCACCGTCCGATAGTTTCTTCATTCCAAACTTTCTGATATTTTGCTTCGAATTATTGAATTGAATTCAGTTGATCCTAGTCCGATATTTTTTCTCGTTTTAAACAGTTTTGGCAGTTTCATCAGCACTTTCATTTCCTGTGATGTCAGTTTGGCAGGCACTCATATCGGCAAAACTTCAATATCCAAAGCTCCAATTTCCGTTGCTAAATATTTGATTTCGTGAAAGAGACTTTGGTCTACAGTGGGATCCTGATTTTTATGGAGATTAATACACTCAAAGAGTCGCTACACACAACTAGTATCCACTATCCATTGCAACGATTTAATTATGGCTATTAGCTCACTCGAGTTGACATATTGTCAGATAATTTGAATACCTTAGCAATTTGCAATTCCGGGACAACGAAAGCTGATCCACTGTTGCTGTTTATGTTTTTGGTCAGCCTGTGTTGATCTCCAGGCTATCTTGTCAGTTCTTTAGGTATTCTAGGGCTACAGATTTAATGTAGTATGTGATTTTTTTCTTACTGACCATACATTGAGTGACAGATCCACAGTTTGGGGTCGTAGTTACCAGGGAGTCAACTTCTTATCTGGTACGTCTGTTAGTTTTATATATCCAACGTTATATCCTTAAGGAGTTTCGTTACAAGTAACGAGTCCTTTATTCATTTATCTCTAAGATATTCATATTAAGGCCATTATCACTGGATTGGTTGCTTAGCATGACCAGCCTTCATCTATATTTTGAGGGAATAATTAAAACGGATGAGGGATTCACATGTTCGTGAGTAGAACTTACTCATTCATTCTTCATTTCCATATACAATTGATTTGCAAGATAATAATTAATAATAAATAATTATACCTTCATGTGTATTTAAAAAATCAAGGTCATGCTAAACATACAATCAAGTGACAATGGCCTAGATATGTCTTTGTTGAGTTTGTAGCATATTTGTTCCGGTCCAATAAGACCGAATCTTTCCAGCAAATTTTAGGGATTGTTCCTCTCGCATAAGGCTAAGGGGTGTCTCATGGGTTTCAACTAATAAAGTTGAGGGAGAGGTTCCTTTGAGCGCACCAGTTATTACTTTAACGAACGAATATTTTTCTATCTATTCGCTTCAACTGGGGTTTACATGCTGATTGATACGGAAGACAGTCATAGTCTATCTTTGAGCGACTGGTATAATTTAAGTAAGCTAGCTCTGATTGCTCTCCAGTTTGTTCCAAAGATTCATTCCACAAGGTTTAAGTCTTTATTGTCCCCCACCGCAACGCGGCCGGGGACTTTAAAATGGTTCTTGCTTCTGTGTGTCCGTGTATGTCCGTGGATGTTTGTTTGAATTTTTTGCAAGCGATAACTTCCAAAAGCTTTGTTGGATTCTTCCAAAATTCAGCATACGCATTCTTTGCGGCAAGACGACAGTTGGGGTTGCATTTCAGCAACATCTGTCTGAAGGTGGCACCATGGGTCAAGATGGTTCCTGCTTCTTTGTATCCGTGTATCTCCGTGTACGTCTGTACGGATATCTGTTTGAATTTTTTCCAAGCGATAACTTCCAAAAACTTTGTTGGATTCTTCCAGAATTCGGTATGCGCGTTCCTTGCGACAAAACGCCGGTTGCTACTACATTTCAGCAACATCTGCCTGAAGGTGGCGCCACTGATTTTCGCTTCTTCGTGTCCGTTCCAGTTCAAGGATGTCGGGATAACCTCCAAATATTTTATCGGATTCCTCTGAAATTTGGCATATACATCACTGGGTCGAAATGGGTGTTGCTTCTTTGTGTCCGTGGACGTCCGTTTAAATTTTTGCGCAGGGCGATGTAGCGAGAGCAAGCTACATATTTACCGGTAAGTAGAAGTTGGAAGTCTGAGTATGCAATATAATTGGTCCATATTTAATTCACTGAACATAAACACACTCACAGTCATAAATCGCGTATCCACGCGTCGTGATAAATAAAGACTCAACAAATGTAACTACACAAAGTTCACGTTACGACACAAAGTTCAAGAACGACACAAAGTTCAGGAACGACACAAAGTTCAGGAACGACACAAAGTTCACGTAAATTGTCACTGAAGTTTAGTAGTAATCCATCATATTCCAAGTTCGCGTAAATTGTCACTGAAGTTTAGTAGTAATCCATCATATTCATCCGAATCAGCACATAAATCTGCAAACACAACCACTGGCCATATTGGTATCTCCAGTCTAGGTCATCGTGACACAAGTACATGTAATTTCAGACAGTTAGTCATATCCAGGTTGTCTGTAGTTGTCTCTCAGTACAAACAGCAACATGCTGTGCTGGTCACTGGCTAGTGTGATCTGTCATTGTCCAGTGTTGGGGGACCTATATATAACCAGTGCAAGGCATGACCAGGTCATAAAGACCAGGCCACTGCAGTACATAAATATCTATGTTCCAATAGGGCAGTATAGAATTACTTAGCCAAATGCTTTCAGACTGAAAAGTACTAAAATAATTCATAGCGAATGAAATAAATAAATAATTATTCGTTGCTTAAATTTATCATTTTAATTTAACCATTATCCAGTCATATCGCGCTTACGTCGCGACACTCCCGCGGGCAGAAAGTCACACAAGATAAAGTTTTAGTCTTTCTCTAGCCTGTGCTGCGGCTTTTCTGATTGGTCTCGTTGAAGTTGAAGGCTGATTGGAAGCTTCAATGGGTACCATACTTCGTGTTTCAGAAGTATCACAGTCATCGATACTTTTTTCACCCTGACATTCAAGTGGATACAACAAACTGAGTGGACGATTAAGAACAGACTTTGATGGAAGAAGTACCTCTGCAGCACGTACGTTCCCGTCCCGACTTGTATGAAGCTGCTTTATGCGGCCTATTTTCCATGTTGCACGCGGCAACTTTTCTTTCAGCAGAACTACATCACCAATTCTAGGTTCATACTGTGTTTGAACCCTAGGACCTTTCAGTCGTGTTTGCATGCTTTCACGCAAGCTGAGTAGATAATCATTTCTCCACGCCTGCCAAAATCTGTCAAGATGTTTCTGACCTTTCTTCTACAATTGTAGAAGTTGGTTGATAGTCAGGATCATCATTATCTTCAAGACTATGAATCACAGTTTGCTGATTGTGGTTCACGAAATGATTTGGAGTAATTGCTACTTGAGAATTGATGTATTCGTCTACGTAGACAAGAGGTCTAGAATTGACGATAGCTTGAACTTCGGCCAAAGTTGTTTGCAGTTGATCCCGTGTGAGACAAAGTCGTCCAATAGATTTCCGAAGGCATCGTTTCGCAATCCCTACCAATCTCTCGTAGAAACCGGCGAGCTCCACAGTAAAATGCCACTCTATATTGTGTGTAGCCATGTAGGTTACAACATCTGGATTAGTCAACATCAAACTCCAGACTTTGTCAAGTACAGATTTAGCCAGTTTAAACTGGCTTGCGTTGTCTGAAATGAATCTCTTGGGTTTTCCATGACGCACAAGGAACCGCCTGAAACACAGTAGGAACTTTTCAGCAGACATGTCCTCGATTAGCTCCAAGTGAACGGCGCGAACAGCAAGACATGTAAACAGACAAACCCACGCCTTTTTAGGTTCAGAATCTGTTTTCACGTAGAGTGGACCAAAATAGTCAAGTCCAGTATACGAATAGGGTACTGATTGCGACACTCTAAACTTCGGAAGAGGTGGCATTGGTGGCATTTTGAAGGGACCAGCATCAAACCGGCGACACACTGTACACCGCTTAATCACTTGTCTTACTACTGATCTTCCTTGTGGAATCCAGTACTCCTGTGTGACAGCTGCCAGAGTCTGTGAAGTACCAGAATGAAGTACTCTAGCATGCCTGTCGAGTATTATCAATCTCGTAAATGGGTCGTTTTTTGGTAGTAGTTTTGGCAGTCTAGATCCATGACTAAGTTGGGCATTTTCAAGTCTCCCATGACAGCGTGTCAGACCAAGGTTGCCCAGTTGCAAGCCCAGTTGATTGCACAGATTATGTTTCTTGTTCTGTTGAAGGGCTGAAGTAACATCTCCATAGTTCTGTTGCTGGACAAACTTTTCCCACAGAATTTTGGAATTCTCGAGTTCAGTGACAGTCAATAGTCCAGTTTGTGTGCTATGTCCATTCAGTTTTCCAATGAATCTGGAACACCATGCTGTCACTCGAAGCAGTTTGGTAAGTGTTGAGCAGTTTCCGGTATCAATTCCGAAAGGCGACGAGATGGTTTCTTTCGGCGACAGCACAGATTTGTCGGACACTATCAGACTAGATGAAACTTCTGTTTCCGTTTCAAAGTTTTCAATGTTCGATGTCGCAGTCCAAGATGGCCACGATTCCGTATTTTGCCGAATCCATTCCGGACCACAAAGCCATTGTTTGACTTGACGTTGTGTATCAAACCTTCCTCTGGTGGCAAGATCGGCTGGGTTTTCATTTGTAAGTACATAACGATGGCTGATATCTGGTTGGATTTTTATCTCTTTCAGTCGATTAGAGATAAATACAGGAAGTGGCTTTTTGGAAGCAATCCAATGCAGTACACACTGCGAGTCGGTGTAAACGACACGAGCTGATACTGGAAGCTGAAGCTGATTTTTCACAAAGTTGAGACATCGCACACCGATGAGGACCGCTAATAGTTCAAGTCTTGGCAAAGTAACGGTTTTCAGTGGGGCTAAACGAGCCTTTGCGAATATGAGTCGACTTATGCAGTTCTCCTTGGACAGTAGTCGCAAATACACAGCTGCTGAGTACGCTTGCATGGATGCGATTGTCTGACATTTTATTGTCTGACTTTGTATTTATAAAATTAACTGGTATTTAGCTGTTGTGCGTGGTCGACACATCGCCTGGTTATCTTCGTTTCAGTTTACGTGGCTAAATTAATAATCGTGTTAATATTTTGTCCGTACCGTCATGACTGCCATAATATAACGAGTTGTATTGATATGATGGACCCGCCGTAAACAATTTCAGCAGGTCAATTCTCGGTCAACTCTTTCGAGGGGACTTCGATACTTCTTCATTGATGAGAGCGTCTGTACTGTGGTTGTCTTGTGCTTGCTGATTTGTGTGACTAACTTTTACCGAAGTAACTTCACCGACCGTGGACATAGCTTAGATTCATAGCGTCTCCCTTCCCTCACCGCTATGTCAACGACAAATACATTTCCCTGGTGGTAACTCGAACATCTCCATGGCGTACTTGTTATTACCTTTGCGCCCTATTGGACCTTCATTAACTTCAGAAAATGGGCCGCCATGAATAAAACTACCATAATCGATGTTGTGATCATCATCCGCTGTATACAGTGGGTCAATAAAGAAGGAAATGCCCATCTTCTTGACCCTCGATCTCAGGTGATTTTGAGGCTCCATAGGGATAATCTTAACGTCTGTAATTAACATATGACCAACGAAGAGCCAGGTAGTCTGCCATTTGTGTATTTTTATTCATGGCGGCCCATTTTCTCAAGTTAATGAAGGTCCAATAGGGCGCAAATGTAATAATAAGTGCACCATGGAGATGTTCGAGTTACCACCAGGGAAATGTATTTGTCGTCGGCATAGCGGTGAGGGAAGGGAGACGCTATGAATCTTAGCTACCGCGGACATTCCTTGGATGGACAACGAGCACGGATTTACTGTGTTGAAGCGACTCCTTTCGTTATGATTTCGGATGTGGATTTACCACGAAATGCTTTGTTTCACTTGGATTTGTGGTGTGCTTTTCGAGATTTGTTGCAGGTTTAAAACAGCACACGCCTCTTCTCGATTGCGCAATATAAAAGTTCACTAGCCTGTGTGTACTAAAGGGACTATACATGTGTGAAACTAATATGTGGTGGTTGTAGTACATTCTAAAAAAATAATCTACAGTCGCTGAATAGTGTGACGTCACAACTACCGTTTAAAGGGGAGATAACTGCTTTTTTCCTCTGCTCGTGGGGATATGCAAATAGGCTCAAAATTACCTCAATACGATAAACTATGAATTCACGGAGTTTCAGCTCTCCAAGTTTTGTCGTTCCGGAGATAGCACAGAAGTTTGGTAGGGGAGGCCCTCCCCCCCCCCACCCCCAAGGCCAGATACACTCTAAGAAATATTCAGGGAATAATCCTGAATATATCAGGCTGCACATCCACAACTCAATTTCAGGGATTTTACCTGAAATTCAGTATTAATTTCCTGAAATTCATCCATGAATTAAAGCTACACAGCCAGAAAAACGGTGTTGGCCCAACACCATTTTTTAGTGTTGAGGTGGTGTTGATGTGGTGTTGATAAAAGGTGTTGACATAATTCAACACCAAAATGTGGTGCTGAGGCCAGTTCAACGCCAAAAAACGGTGTTGAGAAAATGGTGTTGAAAATCTAACACTGAAAAATGGTGTTGAGAAAATGGTGTTGACCCAATCCAACACTGAAAAATGGTGTCAAGACCAGTTCAACACCAAATACGAAGCTGCGCATCAAAAAAACCCTCGGCTCTGGGTACATTCATAATGCATTCAATTTGAACCAAGATGTCAGGAACACCAAGCAGTCAAGTGACAAATATACAGATTATCAAAAATTTTGCAATTAGAAATGATCCCTAAGATTTCCGTCCAATCAGAGAAACCGGTATTCATTACATAAATTTCTTGACGCATCAATGATGTATACCAAATTTTACAACGAGCATTTGAATGGTATCAGAGATAGAGATCATTAATGATTTCGCATAAATGAAAGATGGCCGCCCATCCTTCCCGCCACTCAGAGGAACTAATGTGGTTATTCATTGAAAGTCTGTTGATACATTGATGCTGTATACCAAGTTTCGTATAGAACACTGAAATGGTATCAGAGATATACATCATTAAAGATTTTGCATAAATTAAAGATGGCCACCAAGGTTTCCACCCAATCAGGGATACCAGAACAGTCATTTACCGTAAGTCTCTTGATGCATCGATGATGTATACCAGATTTTACATCAAGCACTTGAATGGTATCAGAGAACGAGATCATTAATGATTTTGCATAAATTAAAGATGGTCCCCCATCCTTCCCCCCACTCAGAGGAACTGATGTGGTTATTCAATGCAAGTCAGTTGTTACATCGATGCTGTATACCAAATTTGGTATAGAACACTTAAATTGGATCAGAGATATATATCATTAAAGTTTTTGCATAAATTAAAGATGGCCGCCAAGGTGTTCGGTCAATCAGATGTCGATGCACAGTATCTGGATGTATCGATGATGTATACCAACTTTCATATAAAACAACTGAATGGTAACAGAGATATGTATCATTATCGATTTCGCATAAATTAAAGATGGCCTCCAGGATTTCCAGTCAATCAGAAAAGCCGGTTTGGTAATTTATTGAAAGTTGCTTGATGTATCGATGATGTATGCCAACTTTCGTATTGAACAGTTCAATGGTTTCCGAGCTATGGATCATTATCCATTTCGCATAAAATTAAAGATGGCCGACAAAGTTTTCACCCAATCAGGTCCCAATTAAATAGGCTTCTGGTCCTTGACTAGGTAAATAAGCATACCAAATTTGGAATTCTTCAGTGGAACCGTTCTCCGGCTATCTCGCTCACGTACGGACGTACGGACAGACGGACGTACAAGACGACGACAATACCCCATGGCCAAAATTGGCCGAGGGGTAAAAACGGTGTTGACATATTGCAATCTGATTAAAACTCAGACTTAATAAACCGCTCCTCTATCGGACATATCGCTGATTAAGATCTGGGACAGTTCATATCTTAAATCTGTCGCGCATGTCAGACTGGCGACCAATCACAGTCCAGCCTCACAGGCGAAGAGCTTGTATTGGCGCTTTCCATTTGGAGGCAAAGCCAGCATTGCTCGGGCACAGTAAATGGAACGTGCACAATCAAGGCATTGCCAGCAGCCACGCCGACAACGCCAAATGGAAAGCGCCCTATATTCAGAGGCGGCCAAGTTCGGAGGGCGAGATCAAAAGTTATAGTGTGCATGCGTGCCCGCAATAAAGCAGGAGCGACTGCAGATGTTTTCTTGCATGCTACGTAAAAAGACACTGTATAGCCGTTCCTACCGGCTACGGGATATCCTTATCTTGCCGAGTGTACGGACGAGACACAGAAAAATCCAACCCCCATGCCGGCGGCTGACGAAGTTCTTGCTGTCGACTCCAGTTCATGAGCGATCACCGAAGATCATTATTTGCTCCCCGTTGCTCTCTTTACTCTCCGTTGCTCTCTTTATTTAATGACAGACCAGGTGAAAAGATCAAGGGATATTTCTTGCACTTCTGGATATATAGGTACGGTTATTTTCTTTCATAAAATTAGTTCATAACTGCATCACAACAACAACGGAGATTAGGAGATTAGCCGTCACGCTATACTACGAGGTGTCTCATTGGGCGACTATTTGACCCGGAAGCTATTTGATTCGGAGTTCATCTGACGGATTTGTTATAGGAACTGTCCCAGATCTTAATCAGCGACATGTCCGATAGAGGAGCGGTTTATTAAGTCTGAGTTTTAATCAGATTGGACAGAATGGCGTTGAAAATCTAACACTGAAAAATGGTGTTGAGACCAGTTCAACACAAAAAACAGTGTTAAGAAAAGGGGGCGATTTTCACCGTTAATTCGGATTTCCGCCCCCTTTGAGGTTGGTGATCGTTTGCAATCGATAAAATATTATTAATAATGTAACATTTAACAGCTCAAAGAATCAATTGTGTGATAAAGACTCCAGAAAAGAGTAACAAACAGCTATAAATACAACAGTGGCTTAACTCAGCTGCCAAATTTCTGGGATGACGCCGTTATTGTCGGCATATAGCACATACCAGTACGTGAGTTCTATTGATATCTCCACATGTTAATCTGTATAATTAACAGCTTTATAGAAGCAGAAGAAAACAAAATTAAATCAAATTATCCGCAAAGGGCTATATGCTGACAATAACGCTAAAACAAGTATATATCTGCGTTATTTACTATTTCCTGATCAATAAGTCAATCTTTAAGGCAATCATTCAATCTGTATAATTAACAACCTTATGGAAACAGAAGGGGGATAAAGTAAAACAGATTATCCGTGCTATATGCTGGTGGCCATATTCCGTTGTGTTAACCCCAGGATTCTGACGGCTAGGTAAGCGCCCTGTAGCTCGCTGTCGTAGGTTTATTTAAAGCTGAATTGGTTTAAAAAATTACTTTATACCGAGCAAGTAGACAAAGAAGTTGGAATTTTCCAGTCATAATTGCCGTATACGTATAGAGTAAACTTACTTGTACGTATTTTGCCGGTTTATTGCGACGCACAGTGCGCTTTACTGCCAGCTTTTCAACTTTTCATTGGAAAAAGAAACACAAATTTGCAAATGACGGACGCATATTATGACGTAAAGGGCTATATGCTGACAATAACGCTAAAACAAGTATATCTCTGCGTTATGTACTATTTCCTGATCAATAAGTCAATCATTAAGGCAATCATTCAATCTGTATAATTAACAACCTTATGAAAACAGAAGGGGGGGGGAGTAAATCAGATTATCCGTGCTATATGCTGACAATAACGGTGTTTACCGCTGTGTTAACCCCAGGATTCTGACGGCTGGGTAAGCGCCCTGTAGCTCGCTGTCGTAGGTTTGTTTAAAGCTGAATTGGTTTGAAAAATTACTTTATACCAAGCAAGTAGACAAAGAAGTTGGAATTTTTCAGTCATAATTGCCGTATACGTATAGAGTAAACTTACTTGTACGTATTTTGCCGGTTTATTGCGACGCACAGTGCGCTTTACTGACAGCTTTTCAACTTTTCATTGAAAAAACCCCCACAAATTTGCAAATGACGGACGGATTTTACGAATCTCTGTTCAATATACATTTTCTTATTTATGCTTAAGGGTGGGGAGGGGGGAACAATTTTGTTTTAAATAATGTCTTTGCTCGTTCTGGTTGGACATTACTGTCTGATGATACCACGAGGTCATCGGTCACGGTCTTAACCGGGATGAGTAGAGATGTTATGTTACATCTTTTTTAACAAGCGCACAAATACTCTTGTCTAAAATAATATGAATTTATTATTAACTGAACATAAAATATGCATGTGCTGTTTGGGCCTTTATAATTCAGTTATATATGTATGATAAATAGGGTCGTTGTTTCATAATATATGCATGCTGGTTGTTTTTATATTATCTTTTAAAGTTTAAAGTAGTACCCTTCCTTCTTACACAATAACGCCTCTGGAGCCTCAGTTTACATGTTTATATGTCCCATTGAGTATCTTAAAAACACAGTATTTCTTTTAAAATCAAACGTGAAGTATTTATTTTTTATGTTCAAGTAAAGTTTTAATTGTGTTTTTTTTAAAGCAACCTCAATGGTATGGCCTACATCATCCAACTTAGGATGGGAGGCCACAAATTCAAAATCTGTCTGTCTGTCTGGCTGGCCCAGAGAATTCCAAAACCAGCATAGCTAACAGTTATAAAGTCGGACAAAGGAAAGACACAAATCTCATGGCCTATAAAGCGTATGTTGATTTCCCACACCTAAGCGCTGCGTTGGTCAGTTCCTTCACCTATATTAAGTGTAAAGACCTATCCGGTGTTGAATGGTTCTGTTCACCTATAAAGTGAATACTGAACGAAATCACCTAGACGGTGCATGCCCACCTACCATAAATTGGTGTAAGCTCTGACAATATGCAGATGCATTCAACTTTAATATATGGAATGGAACACCTATGCCATTCTTTACATAAAATCGTTATCAATGACAATTATTTCTTACCTAAATGAATTTCAAGGTCGTTTTCTTGAGTATGATGTATATTTTGTGCCAAAAGCAAATATTTGATTTTATCTTATGAAATTTGAAATGCTGTTCACGTTGAAAGGCTTCATGGCTACACATAACAGTATGTGTCGAAGTCCTCATCTCGCTGCAGATATACAAAAATATAACCATAAACGGGGTAAGACGGACTTACCGTAATTTTCAGGAATAGGATGTCGATGGATGATGATCTACCACTGATTACCTGTTACGTTGAAGACTTGAGGGTGCATGTATCGTTATCTAAAAGAGACAATACAATATTTATTGAAAATTCACGAAGACATATATTTATGGATTTCATTTATGCAAAAAACAACACTCATTCGAGATAACACTTTACATTATATTTAACCAATGTAGTGTTTTATATCCGAAAACTATGTTTTCAATTGTTGCCGCCATTAATGTTTCTGTGTTACTGAATGAATGGTCAAGGGCAAGTTGGTCTACTGCAATAAAGAATTATCTTTATACAAACAATGGAACATAATTATATAATTGTGTGTTATAGTTTTTAAAACTTTTTAAAAATACGAATCCAGTTAACAACGCTACAGAAGCTTAAATTGAACACGTATCAGCGGGATCAACATGTTTTAAAGGAACATATATTACATACGACAACTGTGGTCGTTTGAGCGAATGTGTAAGACGATTGTGATTTAGCATGTCAGATATAATATATAAGATCGTTAATATTGAGAAGTTGAAATGTGAACATGTTAATAAACCAACGGAATGTTTTGCAAACAGAGTTAGATGCAATTTGGTCAAACAATAACAAACAGTAATGCACAGTAGTGCTCATATACATGTACAGTAATTTCCAAACCTGAAGCGTTTGTATGATGTTGTTATTACATTACAACCACATATGCCCTATGAGATCTAGGCTATATATCAAATAAAACCCTAATCTAATGAAAACCTAGAATACATTGAACCGACATAGTCTGGTAAGCGATTACTATTATAGCTAAAGGTTGAGATGAAGTTAATCAAGTTAACTAAGTTCCGAAAACTTACTGTCAACCAACAACGTTATGCTGTTGTTGCAAACTGGTGTGCTTACGTTCGTGGACACAAACATCTTGTCTGAGGAAGTTTGAAAATGGAAAAGGGATCAGATGTCGTAAAGGACACACACGTGGTTTGTCAATCCCCCAGTCAAGGCTGAGTCCAGTGGTGTAATTCTATCCATCAGTCGCCCCGTGTTAAGCTAAACTTTAAGATGCGAGCCAACAGATTACCACCAGGCCAAAGACAGAAATAAGTTAAATTTAGAATAATTCCAAAATAACCGAAAACCAATTCAAACAGCCATGATTTGTTTTGATATTCCGAAAACCTGGACAAAGATGTGTCTGTCTGGTGTCTCTCAATTAAAAAGTTTTAACTATTTAACTATTCCACAGATCTTCATCTATACTATTAAAAGAGCCGGCGTGG